>CM034536.1:61922146-61937146 GCA_020002185.1 Paraescarpia echinospica
AATTGTTTGTCACTCAACAGGTCATTATCTTTCAAGTGTTTAGTGATGGTATCTCTGACTATGCCTTCCATTATTTTTCCTACTATGCTCGTTAGGCTGACTGGCCGGTAGTTATGTGCTTGATTTTTGTTTACTTTCTTGTGAATTGCAGATATGTTTGCTATTTTCCAGTCTTTGGGTAGTATGCCTGTTTTAAGCGACGTGTTAAAAATTGTAGATAGTGGAGTGCTAATACTCTCTGCCAATTCCTTTAGTACTCGAGGATGTAGGCCGTCAGGTCCTGGTGATTTGAATATTTTTAGTTTCTTTAGCTTTAAAGCCACTATCGATGGAGTGATAGTGCAAGATTCAACTTTGTTATGACATCTTATTGGCTCCTCCGGAATGTCTCCTTCTGGCTCTCTCGTAAATACGGAAGAGAAGTGATTTGCCAATACCTGTGCTTTTTCCAAATCTGTCTTTGTCAGATCATCCTTGTCTTTGCTTTTTATTAAGTTCGGTATTCCCATTCTTGTGTTCATTTTCGCCTGCGCATATTGCCAAAACTTCTTGGGATTCTGTTTTATTTGATTTATGATATCTTTTTCATATAGTTTCTGTGCCTTTCTTGTCAGTCTCCTGACCTGATTTCGGAGTCGACAAAATTCCTGATAAGTTTGGGCATCTTTGGAGAGAAGATATTTTTTCCATAACCTGTTTTTTCTTTTGATTTTGGTTCGGATTTTCAACTCCAGTGGAACTGGGTATTTTCTGGCTCTCTCAGTTATCACCTTCTTTGGTATGCATTTTCCTTCTGCATATCTAAGCTTAGAAGTAAGGATATCCCATTGAGTTTGCACATCCTCCTGGTGATTAGAAAATTCATCCTCCCAATCAGTGTTTAGCATATCTTTCAATTTGGTGTAATCCCCCTTGTCGTATTTATAAACAGTTTTGCTGATTGGTTCATAGACTGGCATGCAGTTAAGAACCACCTTAATAATAGAATGGTCACTTCTTCCTAATGCTGAGGCTGTTTCAATTGTTGAGATCTCTGTATCTTCACTAGTGAGGACAAGATCAAGGAGTGATGGTTCTGTTGTACCTCTACCTCTAGTGGGCTCTGTTATATGTTGCACAAAGTAACAATCTCGAAGTTTCTCAATAAATTTAAATTCTTTCTCCTCTGTACTTGCTGCTGTGGTTGACATTGTTTCCCAATCAATTTTAGGATAGTTAAAATCTCCAAGTAGTAGAACACGTGCCCATTTTTTCTCACTTATTTTATCAAGTAGTTTGTTAAGGTTGTCATTGTTCTCTGTGGTACTGTTTGGACTTCTATAAAAGGAGCCTATGAGAAGAGTGTCTTTCCTTTTCAGTTTTAAAGTGCAAAATTGTGCTTCATTGAACTCAACATTAAACTGGTGCACTTGAAATGGCAACGAATTGTGAAGAAACAAGATCATCCCTCTGCCTGTGTCCTCACTAATGTTTATAGTTTCCATAGAATATCCTTCCAAGTTATATTCTTGTGTGGTAAGCTGTCTTTTATAATTTTTAGGTTTTACTTCTGACACTGCTATAACCTGTGGTGGAGTTGAATGTTTTTTTATTCTACATTTTAGTTCTGTTAGTTTTTCTGTTGTTAGCACATCCGCATTTGTGTACCATACAATTATTTCTCTGGCACTTGTGGTGCGAGAGTTTGGTTGGAATTTTCGCCCCTCTTTTTTACTTTGATGATCTGTCTTTCTCCTGGGCGCCCTCTTACCAGGTAGACACAATTTGTTGTCTGCTCCTGCTGTGTTTTTTCTCTTGCCTCCTTCTGTAGTAGTCGCTCCTTCTCTCTGTCATCTTTGCTCATGTCCTGCTTTATAACCATTCCACTGAATGGTTCCCTTTTGTTTTTCAGTTTGTATAGGTTTTTCATGACAGAAGCTTTTTTATCCTCTTCTGGGAATGTTACAAGTAACGGACGAGTTCTAGTTCCCTCTGTTTCCATTTCCTTTCTTTGTTTGCTCCCTAATCTCCTTACTTGTAGGTCTTCAGGTTGGTATTTACCATCTGTAGTGTATCCTGACATTTCCCTCATTATTTTCCTGTCATGAATATTGTTGTCTTCTTTCAGAGTGCTGGTCCCCTCTGGCACATTGTATACCACAATGTTCTTCCTTCTGGTCATTCGGTCATTTATTTGTGTGCACACAGTGGCGACCATTTCATCTTTGTTTATGACTGGTTCTACGTATGTTGCTCCTAGTGATTCATGTGGTGTCTGAGATTGCAGATTGGATACTTTTGAGACTGTCTCCTCAAGTTCTTTGACTCTGTTTTGGAATGCTTTTTGTTTATTTTCCATTGCAGTCAGTTTCAAATTTGTCAAATTTGTCTTGACGCTCGTTCATGATAAGGATGTGTGACACGATTGCCTTTGCCCCTCTTTGGCATGATTTACAGTACCAACTGATTTGTTGGTTTTCATCGCTGGTTAGTATGGCATACAAGGCATCAGACACACTTTGACAGACTTTGTGATACCATCCCTTACAGATGTCACACTCAATGGCGTCCTCGTTATCTTTAACTTTCAAGCTGCAGTCAGGGCAGACACATTTTTCTTGATCTCTGTCAGCCTCTAGTTTCTTGTTTGTTTTATGATTTTTCTTTGAATTGTGTCTTGATGATGTTGCCTTAGAGCTAGACGAGCTACCTCGTAGAGATCTTGATGTTTGAGATAACACTGGTGTACCACCAGTTGCCATATTTGTTAGATACTTAATACATACACATTTTTCATTAACCTACTTTAAAAAAAAAAGAGTTTAATTCCTTAATTGAAAAAAAAAAAAATCTTATTTATTAACTTTTATACTAAACTGAATAGGTGCAAGTGCAGGGTTTTGACTAGTGCAAACACCAACAGATAGAAACAATGATAGGGTAAATGTTAGTTGGTTTTTTTTCTAGCCCTGGGCCGACTCAGGACTTGAGATATGTTGAAGACACAAGGGTGATGATGATACACCCGAAGAAAGGCCTGTTAGTTCAGGAAATGGCAAGACAGAGGGGAAGGATTTAAGAATATATAATCTATGTGTCTTATATAGCTAATGTATATTTAATTACTGTGATGTTTAGTTTTTAGAACACCCTGATTATGCGAGTTGCATTGGGGGTGATTTGTGTTTCGCGCTCTTTGCATATTGTTTACTTTTCCGCCATTTTGTTTTAAATTCTACGGGTGGTTGCTAAGCAATTATTTTGGCGAAATAAGACTTTGGAATGATTGATTGCAAATATATTAATACGTACGTATAGTAATGATGATATTACTGCACCTCTGTAAGATTTAAACAATAACAGTCTTTAGAATTTATAATATTAACTATAAATGTACGAGCGGGGAATAAGAAGAGACATAACCTGACGCATGCGCAATGCCAATCTCCACTTGGAAATAAACAATCAATCAAACCGTCCGTATGTATTACTTCTTTTTATTCCAATATCACTGCTTGTGTCCCGTCGACTTTACAGTCTTATTTATCAAATTATTGATACCGGTAACACATTCTAAATAATTACTACAGGTCACATTTGTTGCTATCCGTGCTATTCTTAAAGACTCAACTGTCGCCTACATTGTTCCTTTCAATTAACCCACTTCCTCTATTTCTCACATGATTACCCCCACTTTCAAATATTCCATTAACACTCCTTCCCGCCCTCACTCCCCTATTGCACTACGACTATTCCAGTGCTACTATTATGGGCATTATAAATGC
Organism: Paraescarpia echinospica; assembly: GCA_020002185.1. NCBI lineage: Eukaryota > Metazoa > Annelida > Polychaeta > Sabellida > Siboglinidae > Paraescarpia > Paraescarpia echinospica. Next base: position 61,925,911 of record CM034536.1, read on the forward strand.
TACTTTCACCCACCCATGGAGTAACAAACAGATGACAGTAGTTGTCACCATGATGGTGTTTTGATCTCTTAAAACTCGTTTCCCAATTGGCACTCTTTGGAAGAGTGTGGATCACCACTCTGTTATCTCAGGTAGGAGAACGGCCCTCAACACACACACACACACACACACACACACACACACACACACACACACACACACACACACACACACACACACACACACACACACACACACACACACACACACATACACACACAGCAAATATTATAAATAAATGCCATTTTTTAAATATCACCAATTGGCGGATCATATATGAAAGGCTCAATGTAGCAAATGAACTAGTCAAATGTAGATAATTCATTATTCAGTTTCACTGAAAACAAAATCTATCAGTTTATAAATTATTGAATATGCTTCAGTAATCCTTATTTTACAATGATGTCAGAGTGCACACCGTCTTCATCTGTGTGTGTACTGTGAAACACACAACAGTGGTGCCACCAAGAAGACGCTATGGTGCAGCAGTATTGTCTGTGCGCTGGTGGTGCCACGTTACTTCAAGAACCCAACGTAAGACATAACAAAGGAAATGCATATAAAATAAAGAGTAAACAATGCGTGCTATGTTGGTACCTTTCTTTCTCTTCCCTTCGGACATGCATTTATAATTATACGAACACATCACAAAATATATCCAAATGGAATCACGGTCCAATGTGTCTTGTTTACAACAGCCATAAATTATGTTGTCATTGTAGCTAAAAACTTGCTGCAATAACCAAAGCTTATACATCCATTTGACATTTCGTATATATCACTAGGATCTATTTTCGACGTTACGATGACAGTGCACTAGTAACCGAAATTTATATGAGTAGACACATTGCAAAGGGAACACACAAGGCACGTCATGCGTGTAGTGTGAGTCATGACAGATACAACCAGTAGGGGAATGTTGGGTTTCTTTTTTCTCTTCAGCCTCGGTTGACGTAATTACGCGATAAAAGAAGTACTACTAGCCACTGTCGCGCCATCTACAAGAAAACTGTATCACTGCGAGTAATGTCCGTGGAATAACGATGCTCTGTTCCTTTGCAGACATGAAGACAATAGTGTTGATGTCGCTATTAACGATCTATGCAAGAAGTTCACTAGGTGGGTATTTTAAATGTATTAAATAGTAAGGCGTACCTCCGTAGTATTGTTTCAATATACAACGTAAGGCGTTTTAATTACAGGAACGTATAATTAATATACTATAACTCATCAATCATCGTATGCCTTATTAAATTCAATATAATTCAATGACAGTATTTAAATACAGCATCTACTCAATTAAATAATGCATATTATAAAGTTTGTGGTGGGTATCGCTAACTGAAACCACGAGAGCTTCTTTGATTATTGCCCTGTAGAGAGTGTCCTAACAATTAAGGTACGTAATTTATGTTCACTGATTGTCCAATAGAATAAATGACTATTTTTATGATAAATGTTATACAAAATCGTAGCATTGTGACAATAAACACCTATATCACTGTACAGTGGTAGGTGGAACATGTTTTATTGCTATCACCAAACTGTAAGGTGAATTGCAACGATATGTAGACATACAACATGTTGCGAATGATATATAACATCCAAGATGGTATATTCCTACTGTTGAATGTACCTATCTATTCACTAATGTACTGACGTTGGGGAGAGGTAACGGTATCTCCTCGCAGATGACGAGGTCTGCTTGTGTCGTTCATTCGCTTCCTTAAACCACTCCCAACTGGCAATGTATTAAACTAAGATTTATAATTATTGACTAGCTAGAGGACCTTTATACCTACAGTTCCTCAACATGGTGTTTAACTAATGTTCACCCGTGAGGTGGCGTCGCACGGGTCGTCCTCACAACTCGTTTCGGCGAGTTCACGAAGGCGCGCTAGTGTCGAATGAGCGTTACTACTGCGGAGAAAGGTTCACTCTACTGTCGCCGTAACTGGTAACAACAGAGGTTAAATGGCCAACGGGAAACGGGACTTAATATCGAAGTACTGTAGTGGTGATAACTGCTTAACCACTGTCCTTGGCTTGTTACTCCATGGACGGGTGTAAGCTAGATCAACGCGTGTGTGTGTGCGTGCGTGTGTGTGTGCGCGTGTGTGCGTATGTTGTTGTTGTTGTTATAACTATACTCACTATGGGTCGGTAAACGTATACACGAAATATTCAAAAAGATCACAAACAATCCAAACTTTGGTGTGCGGCCGATTAAAATAGGGTGTGCCCCGACCTCTGTTCACACAATAGAGAAAATGGTGACCTAATGTGGTTGAGGGATGATAACGGGGTAGAAAGGGATACCTGGTATTGGACGTCTATGAACATTAAAACGCATACAGTATAGTATTGCATTCAATATAAATGCGTATCAAAGGTTAACGCATCTAACACGATGTCTGCTCTCACGGTCTCGTTCTAATTAATCCGTATCATAATGTTGTATTACTGTATATATAGGATATATATATTAGTGGTTCTTATCCAGTTGGTCGAGACCCAAATTCTGGTCATTTTAAGTGGGTCAACTTTATTGCCCGCTTGCCCATATAAATTGCATAAGAGACGAATAATGTATGCCAAATACTGCATTAATCTGATACGTAAATATGTTATAATATCACACAACATATTCAAATTTATGCGATATTCAAAAATTTGTGCCATTTTCGGTTGACCCCATGTCGAAACCTTCAAACTTCCATAGAAAAACATCGCTTTAATCCGCATGTCCTCCGACTAGGAACATCCAAATCCAAAATCGAACACTACTCCCCTCGGCCGGGAAAGACAGTTTCAGGAAGAAAACACGCATCCCCACAAAAACACGCAACCCGCTAAACAATCAACCACGCTAAGGGCCTGCAACAAATATACTACATTAGTTTTGTGTATGAATATTACCAACTTATAAATATATATCGTATCTTATCATAATAAAATCATAGTATATGAATTGGACATCTGAATAATTATATTATATTACAATACATACGTGCGCTTGACTCCAATTTCAGGCTCGATAGAGCGAATTGGCAACTCAATTCAAGCGTCCTCTAGTGGATCCAAGTGGAACCGCACAGCTTTCCTACTAATCCACGAGGTGCCACAAGATGGCGTCGTCTTCGCCTTCTCAGCCTTCTTTCTCTACACGAGGCCAGTGCAGTTCGAAATATGGCGGCCACAACCAAACCCTGACCAGTTCACTTTAGTTGGCGGTTGGACCTTCACGCCGGGTGTCGAGAAAAAGTTAGAGATTGTAAGTACTACAGGGGAATTGATGACTGTTTCATTACTGCGTTCGCGGTAAACGAGAAAAAGACCGGTGATTTTGAGACGCTGTCCCGTTTCGATGATATTTAACACTTTGGTAAGCTTAATGAATAAATAAGTGGGTACATAGATATACATGCGTACACGCAGGCATAGGAACATACGTAAACGAGCATGCGCTCATCCACCCACACACGCAGGCATACAAGCATACACGCATGCGCACACACGCATACTCTCACTCTCTTTCTCCCCCCCTCCCCCCTCCCCCTCTCTCTCTCTCTCTGTCTCTGTCTCTGTCTCTCTCTCTCTCTCTCTCTCTCTCTCTCTCTCTCTCTCTCTCTCTCTCTCTCTCTCTCTCTCTCTCTCTCTCTCTCTCTCTCTCACACTCCCCTCTCTCTCTCTCTCTGTCTCTCTCTCACTCTCTCTCTATTTCTCTCTCTCTCTCTCTCCCTCTCACACACGCACATACATACTGCTCACGGACACACACACACACACGCACACACACACTTTCTCTGCCCACACACATTCACGCACGCACACACACACAAACATACATACGCACGCGCGCACCCCACGCACGCACACACACAAACACACACACACAAACAGACACACGCACGCACCCTCCCCACACACACACGTTGCTACGTTACATGTGTCAGTGTATTAACCGATCTATTTTGGCCGACAGTTCTACATCCACACGACGCAAGGCTACAAGTGTGCGGAAGTGAAGAAGGGAGACCGACTCGGGCTGTACACGATCGAGTCACCCGGCGCCGTCGCCTACACCTTCGACACAAACCAGGCATCGACCAAATGGTACAAGCACGACGGGACATCGGACTACATCGCGGATGATGCGACTGTCCACTTCGATCAACTCGTATACCCCTATCAGTTCTCCATGGCCGCCTTCGTCGACACTGGTGAGTCTCACGTCTAAAGAATAACACTGACACCAGGTGGCGCTGCATATCACCAGGTGGCGATGTATTCTACCAGGTGGCGCTGCTCGTGGTATTAACATATCGTTACACATCTTATGTTTTGAACAGGCACAATTTTGTTGTGGACGAAAACAATTTTGATTGACCCTTTGCCCACTTGCTTGTATAAATGATGGTTCCATGAATATGATAAAATATAAACTCAACAAATAGTCGTGTTGGAAATTCACGTGTGCAAAATGCCGCACGCTAGTAAACTACTACTTATTATGTGGAAACATTTTGAGAATTTTATATTAAACGTATGTTTTTTAGCGCTTTAGGAGGTGTACTAGTATACTACTTTAAATGTTTATTTATTGGGAAATCTATATATTAATACGCTAACTAGGAGGCACTGTAAGTATATCTCCCACGAGGCACCGTTATCCACTCGCTTTTTTACATTCTTTGATTCCTTGAACTGTTAGTCTCTGTTCTACCAACTATCAACGTAACCCCGAACAGATTGTGATGACATCGGTGTAGCGACACTGGGTAAAAAACATTCATTTTTTTGAAAAGTGTACTTCATTCTATATGCCAACTATTGTGATCTTCAATGCGCTCTTTGCTCTATTTCAGACTTGTCCAAGTATCCGGATCTGGGTAATATTGCCTGTCCCACGAACCTGGCCGTGCCGTCAGAAACAGTCGTGAGCACACTAGCTCCCGTTACGCCTGTTCCCGGCAAACAAGGTGCTACAGGGGAGACGGGCAATGCCGTGAGTATAGCCACTAGTTTTCCTTGATATTAGATTCATTATATATGTGAGTGTGCGTGCGTGCGTTCGCCCGCAGACATGCTAATGTGTTTTGGGTAAAATCGATATGTATCAGTCTCAATAAATCCGTACGAAATCTTGCATTGGTCTACCTGGCTTCGACTGAGCCTGGCATAGCTTGTTGTTTGGCTGAAGGTTTGTCAGGCATTCGTATACACTGTATTACATTTATCTTCCCTGTGCGCCCCCTCTCTCTGACTTTCTTTCTCTTTCCTTTCTCTCACTCTCCCTCTCTCTCTCTCTCTCTCTCTCTCTCTCTCTCTCTCTCTCTCTCTCTCTCTCTATCTCTTTCCCTCTCCCTGTCTTTCTCTCTCGCGCTCTCTCTCTCTCTCCTCTCTCCCACTCTCTCTCTGACTCTCTTTCTTTCTCCCCTCTCACTCTCTCTCTCTCTCCCTGTCTCTCCCTCTCTCTCTCTCTCTCTCTCTCTCTCTCTCTCTCTCTCTCTCTCTCTCTCTCTCTCTCTCTCTCTCTCTCTCTCTCTCTCTCTCTCTATCTCCCTGTCACTCTCTCTCCCCCTGTCTGCCTGCCTGTCTGTCTGTCTCTCTCTCACTCACTCACTCACTCACTCACTCTCTCTCCCTCTCTCTCTCTCTCTCTCTCTCTCCGTATGGTTTTGTAGTGTGTGTACATACGATCATCGCTTTACACACAATCATCGCTGTAAAGGTTTGGTTAGTTCGAAGACATTGAATGTAAAATTAGTTGCAGTATTTTCAGAAAGTGTAACAATCCTAACTGTTTTATCAATATGTATGTCGCTTTCGAGTTAGTTCGCTGAAGGTTTGTCAGGCATTCGTATACACTGTATTACATTTATATGTGCCCCCCCTCTATCTCTCTGACTTTCTTCTCTTTCCTCTCTCTGACTCTCTCTCCTCTTTCTCTCTCCTCTCTCTCTCTCTCTCTCTCTCTCTCTCTGACTCTCTTTCTCTCTCTTCTCTCTCTTCTCTCTATCTCTCTCTCTCTCTCTCATTCTCTCTCCCTGCCTCTCTCTCTCTCCCTGTCTCTCTCTCTCTCTGTCTCTCTCCCTCCCTCCCCCCTCTCTCTCTGACTCTCTTTCTCTCTCCTCTCTCCCTGTCTCTCTCTCCCTGTCTCTGTCTCTTTCCCCTGTCTCTCCCTCTCTCTCTCTCTCTCTCTCTCTCTCTCTCTCTCTCTCTCTCTCTCTCTCTGTCTCTCTCTCTCTCTCTCTCTCTCTCTCTCTCTCTCTCTCTCTCTCTCTCTCTCTCTCTCTCTCTCTCTCTCTCTCTCTCTCTCTCTCTCTCTCTCTCTCCGTATGGTTTGATAGTGTGTGTACACACAATCATCGCTGTAAAGGTTTGGTTAGTTCGAAGACATAGAATGTAAAATTAGCGGCTGCAGTATTTTCAGAAAGTTTAACAATCCAATTTTTTTTAATCAATATGTATGTCGCTTTCGAACCGTATGTACTTTGTTTCCCAGGGTGCACAGGGAGCGACTGGACCACGTGGTGCTGAGGGCTCGCTGGGAATGCATGGATCGACGGGGATGACTGGGGTGCAGGGCGCCACAGGCCCCCAGGGCCCGGCGGGACACACGGGCGAGCAAGGCCCACAGGGAGTGGTTGGAGCGACAGGCACGGAAGGACCGAAAGGCGACAAGGGCAACAGTGGCGACAAAGGCGACAAAGGCGAGCCGGGGCCGAGGGGACCAGTGACTGATACACAACAATCTAGTCTCGGTAAGTTGTACTACAATAAAAAACAACGTCTACTTCATATGGTTGAAATAATTTTAGAGCTTTACCATTCAAGTCTTCAATTTAATATTGCGCTCTAATATTTATAACTGGTATATATATATATATATATTTCTGTAGACATGTCTAATGCGTTTCTATATGGTTACTAGCCGATAAACATATAGCTCGTTTCTGTAGTATTTCGAAAATATACAAAATACCGCTTTGTGTGCAAAGAGCAGGTTGTAGTCGGCAGAATCAGCAGCATTGTATCAGCCAACAGCAAGGCGACATTGATAACTGAGGATACCTCCGGACTAGTTACAAATTGGCGTACGAGACCGTATAGTGTAGAAACGGTGGCGTATTAACCTTCTGTGAAAAGGGGCCACGTTTAATCAACGAACAGCATTCCATACTAAAATGTAGTGGCACAAATGGGTGCACAAAATATAAAAAAACACATTACCAATAGGGACCTTTATTTCAATTTAGGAAGGCGTGATTCAGTTGGTTTTGTGCATCTACCCACCATCCATATACGACATTATTACGTGTGGGATATTCATTAACATTTTGTCTGTTTGTTTCTTCCTTAGACGCGCTCCTGCAGGACTGCTCTTGGTGCCAGAACCTTGTTAGTCCGTACCTCAGCCTCGCCATGCTCATCTGGCTCATCGTCATCTCCATCATCTTCGTTGTCGTAATCTTCGTCATTCGGCGTCACCACCGCAACATCGACATCCACTACCATAAGGGGCTGGCATCGGGCACGAGTCAGACCGATCTGTGGAAGAAGTACCACAACACGGGCTTCGACAACGACGGCAACAACGTGAACGACGTCAACGACGAGATGTATGCGCATATCGACGAGGGTCGGACGGAGTTCTGATGAGTTGATGGACATAGTATTGACGTGTGTCTAACGGTTATTTGTGGAACGATCTTGATGTGAGACCGCAGTGATGGGTGACACTACAATGACCATATACGCAGGTCGTAATATCGGGAACAGTTGTGATATCTACCAGTTGAACACAGGTCATTTACAAAGGGCAAGTCTTTTATGGCTGCCACATTGAATACGAAGCATCTACAGCGGCCACTATTATAATGGCTGCCAGAATACGTCCATCGAAACGAGCATTTAAAACGAGCAAGTGTGTGATGGCTGTCAATGTACGTCCACTGAACAGAGAGCATTTACAACGATCAATGTTGTGATGGCTGCCATTCTGCGTCCGCAGCATTTACAATGGGCAAGTGTTGTTGCTGGCCGCCTTTATAAGCAGCTGAACAGAGAGCATTTCCAATTGGCAATGTTGTGATAGCCGCTAGTGTGTGTCTGCTGAATACAGAGCGTTTTCAACGGGCAAGTGTATGATGGTCGCACGCTGAACCTGGAACATTTATAACGAAGAGCGTTGCATATTTCGTCAGTTCAACCGTATTGGACACAGTGTCATTGTACTGGACACATATAGAAAGAACTGAAAGTAGCTAGCATCCAATGTGCACGCTGTGTTATATACCACACAACCAACTATATATGTTTTTTCTAAGCCTATCGATTTTTTCCGGGAACACTATCGATTACGCGACGCTGTATTTGTGGATGCAACTGCACCAAACGTAATGGTGATTTAATATTCATTGGAATTGAACCGGATGTCTAATAGCGAGGGCCATCCGTTTGCAGAACTGTCAGTAGAACCGTTAGGTTAAGTATGACACAACATATTCACGTCGTATTGCCTAAAATGCCACACCAATCACGTCACTTAATACATTACTTTGCTTCAACGAGACTTATTAGCAATGTGGCTGAGGACTGTTAGCCAATTGTGGCGTCTGCCGACTGTGGCGTGATTTTGTTTAACGGGTAACATATAATAGTGTTGTTTAATATATGCTAGTCAACATTTAATTGCATAATTTAAATCGACGGGGGATGTGAACGTGCATGCGTGTGAATATGTGCGCGCGTGTGTGCGTGTTGCTGTTGACATATTGGGATATTATTAATTCTTACCTGTATACCAGAAGTTTGACGCATAATCTAAGGTGTACAGTACAGCGCAAAACTATTATTTGTTTGTACGGAAAGTATTTTGAGAAAAAGGTTTTGCAGTTGTCAATATACGAGGTGAAAGGGTTAATCTGTTTTTTATATATATCAGTTTATGATAATAAATAACTGTAGTTTGTTTCACCACGTTTATGATCTAGAATGTTCAGGCGACTAAAAGTATCGATTCAGAACATTTTGAAATGATTATAGGTGTCATCTAGTGTTCCATTGATGGATATTATAAATCTGAAATGGCACCGTTTGTTCTGTGTGTTTACGGGAATACGTCCTATTAATAAAACCGTTGCTTGACTAAAATATGTCATTCCTATATTTGTTTTTATTACTGTCGAGGAATTGGCATAATGAAAAAGAAATAATGTTCAGTTGTTTTAATATCTGGACAACGCAGAGTGCAATTAAGTGAATGTTTCTTATCTTTGCCAGAAATATAGTGTATGGAATACCCATGTTTTAGTAACGTTACATAAAATGTTTTCTTCACAAGATGACACGATACAGCAACGAAAATGTGTTATTATATATAAAAATTATTCTCTTGTGCTGGCAGTGAAACACATTTTTTTTATTATTCGTGTTGTTTTATTTGCATATCATTTATATTTATACAATAAACATGTGCAAGTGCAGTACGGATTTCTCCCATCGTGAATTATTGGACATTTGTCAGTTGGCCTGGATATGGGGTTGAGGCTAGAGTAGCGGCTTGGCGGACTTTATTAATATTCATGAAGTAATGACGCGTAACTTCGCACGCGCTCCGTCGGCGGAGAAGTGGTCATTATTTCGCAGGGAGATATGTAGGTGGGCATTTCCTCACAAAATATAAATGTCCCGATACGAGACGGTTCAGATTTCAACACTTTAGTCGGCAAACAATACCCTGTAACAATAACATCTGTTACAGTAAACAAATTCATATCAACAACAAAACACACACAGGAATAATAATCCCAGCCAATCAATGTAAGTCGTTCATGTGTTTTCAACACGACACCCAGAATAGCAATATTTTTCGTAGACATCTACCAAAAAATCTACATTTCACTGCCATTAACCCGTTTTAATACACCGAGTGCACCATGAAAACATCCATATTGGGTAATTACAATTATGTAGCCTCTCATGCTATGACATTCACATAATGGCTTAGAGTAGAATATACATGTAACCATCTATTGTCAGAAACTAGCAAAGGTCTGAATCAATATCCCCATTAGGATATATCTATGACCTTATCACCAAGACAAATACATACACACACCCGTGGCTGTGGATACTGAATCCTCGGAGTAGCTACAATACAAACACATGTTTTAAAATCGACCGTAATACAGTATAGAAACTGCTACTGCCATTTATTGTCTATAGTATATGCAGTAAACACAAGTCGTATATTGATGCAATAGTCAATAGTAATGAAATATACTGTATCATCAATAGTCACCATTCTACACGATTTGCTTGCAGAAAGGCTTCAGCACCAGCAGAATGTAACCATTAACCTTCTCGTTCTCTGGCATTCACCTGTTGGCATCAGCAGCATCCACAGCCACGGGTAACCGCACGTCCGACGGTGACAGGTATATATTGTAATTGATTTTTGTATATATAATATACCTGGGTGTGTGTGTACTTGTCTTGGTGATAAGGTCATAGATATATCCTAATGGGGATTTTAATTCAGACCTTTGCTAGTTTCTGACAATATATATTTACATGTATATTCTACTCTTAGCCATTATGTGAATGTCAGGGCTTGAGAGGCTACATAGTTGTACTTCCTTGTTATGGATGTTTTCATGGTGCACTAGGTGTATTATAACGGGTTAATGGCAGTGAAATGTAGATTTTTTTGGTAGACGTCTACGAAAGATATTGTTATTCTGGGTGTCGTGTTGAAGACACATGAACAACTTAAGGCCAGCGGTCACTAACCGATTTTTGTAGCTTAGTCGGCGACAAATCGTGTCTCAGGGTGTCGACTAAGGAAAATGCAGTGTCCGGAGTTCTTACGACAAAAGAAAGGCCTTAGTCGGCGACTAATGGACATTCCTAAATCGAATATCCCCGATGGTGTCAATGTAAGAAAAGACGCGACAAATGCAGTGTCCGTCGACAGGTCCTTGGTCGGCGACACCCCGCAACACCGACACAACACATGAGCCAATCAGCAGTACAAGATTATCACGTGCTCCATGCTCCATGCGAGCAGATGAGCCTAGACCCACTGCTTGCGTTTACGGTTTTGTCTTGCCTTTTTCTTTCTTCTGCGCTGCCTCAGCGACGTCAAAGCTGCCATGGATAATGCTAGATCTCTTGTTGACTCCATCTT
>CM034536.1:61942146-61980544 GCA_020002185.1 Paraescarpia echinospica
AATTAAATTGATGATGATGTCACCAGCTAGCATTCAGTTAGTTAGTTCAAAGGTAATAGTGGCTGTATGCATGTATGTATGTATGTATGTATGTATGTATGTATGTATGTATGTATGTATGTATGTATGTATGTATGTATGTATGTATGTATGCATGTACGTATGCATGTATGTATGTATGTATGTATGTATGTATGTATGTATGCAACCCAGATGGTATATAGGAAGGACGCTGGAAAGGTGTGATTTTGTTATGACACACTAAAAATAAAGGGTCCATTGTGTTTAATACGTTTCCATTGCACAATTGCACAATACATTTTTATTTGATCGTGTTCCATCAAAAACGGCAAGCCACATGAGTCAGAACCTGATAACCCCCAACAAGGCTTCTGAGTGGCGACCTTAGGGGTCGAGTTTAAACGGGCAGCTCTAATCGCCCTCATTCCTCTATTTCAATCAGCAGGGTCCAGTTATTTAAAACTCAGTAATTGTATTTCGACGCGTCTCCACCGCCCCTTACGACGCACAAAAGTTACAGGCTTGCAGCACAACATCGACGCGCTTGGGCGACCATGCAAAGCGTCTCCATTGACGAAAACAGCGGGGTGGGTCTATACAGGGTCAAGCGGTCTCCGTCGATAATGGACGACTTCCATATAAGGACAACGTTTCCGATGACGTATTTTGATGGAGCTGTCCAGCTGGCCACTTATATATAGTCTCAAAGATAGCCGTCAGCATTAAACTCTTAACACAGAGAACGACGCAGTGTTAACATATACAGCGTTGGCTTGAGACGGTAGTTGCAAACATACCACGGCGTGAAATTAAAACATTGCGAATATGTTCAACGCCGTTCTAACTGTGGCATTGTGCCTACAGTGTGGACACGCCATGGTGACAGGTACGTGTACATTTGTTTGTTTAAAAAAAAAATGGCGTAATTAATTAATATATAATAACGTGTTTCGGAAAACTATTTGCTAAAAAGCTGTAGATGTTTGTTAGACTGAATCATACACGCATGTACGACGCAAACAATAACAGCCTAACCATTCTTAACCAGTCGTACACACAGCGACTTGCATAATGTGTGTTTTGTCACACACAGTTGATTCTCAATACCAGGAGAACTTTGAATCTTGGCCGCCAAACTGCCCGTTATGTATATCTTATCTTCCACAAGTAGATACAAGTAGATACCCACAAATAGATAACACAGTGCTTGCAAGAAGAGATATTTAAAAATTGTTCCTTTAAACAGATGTTTGTTTTACCAAGAATCTTTTAACGAGAGCCCACTGTAGAAATAGCACTTCTATAAGTCGCACGACTTCAGCTACGCATTTTCACCACATCATACTATGTACTTGTATTGCATGTAAATCGTTATATCAACTGCACCGATCAACTGTTCTTACGGGTGCTCCGCTGTGACTCTTGTAGGAGACGAGAGAGTGGCCATGCTGGGTAATGAGATCGTGGCGTCGGCGTCTGGCGTGGACTATGCCGGGACGACGAGTCTGATGAACGGCGTCGTGCTCAACGAAGGCGTTGTCTTCGCCTTCTCAGCCTTCTTCCGCAGCAGTAAACCCGTCCGCTTTCAAATATGGCGACCCGTCGAAAACGTCTCGGATTCTTACCAGCTGATCGGAGAGATTCGGGTTATTCCGGCCGTGAAGAACGCCAGGGAAGATGTAAGTAAAGCTAGACGGTTAGAAAACTATCACTATACTATTATCTTTCATGGTTGTGACTTTTTACTGTAAAAAATCAGGGGTGCGGTGGCTCGGCGATAGAAAGCCGGACTGTCATTTGGCATCCACCCCAGTCGTTTCGAAACTTAATAAGCAATTTTGTTCACACCACATTGCTTCTATCTTTCAAAAGCAGTTAGGCACTTGTACGTGGCGGCTCTGTCTGTAAACGCCTGATTCTGTCTCACAGGACAATGCTTGTCGTAGTTGCTTCGTACCGGTAGGTTGCCAGCATGACCCTTTGAAAGCGTAACCTCCTGGTTAGTTTTGTACACATTGATATTGAAACGGTAGAATCGCCAGTAAGACTGATACACAAAGTAGAACCTGTTTTTTTGTAGTTGTTTGCTTGTGCAAATGATCAACACCATAGTCTGTCAGAATGCTGCGGAACTCATTCTAGTATATCTTAAGTTTGTGCCAGGGGAATTAAATAAAATCACGAACAAGGAGAACATGTGTTGATGAGCTTTGTCTCTAAACTCAGTAAATATCGCCGTGGGTACGGTCGAGATTTCGGGGAATGTAAAAGAACAACCATGTTAACAATCGTTAGCCTGGATAGTCACGCTATCTTCTAGGTTAACTAATGTACCACGCTGACTGTTCGCCAATATAGTATGTCTACTGCGGTTGAATATCACCAGGTGTGAGAAGGCGCCGTTACCTCAGTTTAATTGACCAATTACGCAGAACTACTTGCAGTTGAATGTTATAATATACGAATATCAGTTCTGACCTCGCGTTGGTCGTACACAATTCATGTCACAAGCAAAATCTGCTGTACACCATACATACATTCATTTATGTTGAACGCGTATTTCGCATACTTAAGCAATTACACATGCTAGGCGTGATCTGAGTAGCAGGCACTCTCAATTCAGTCTTTATTACCTTGCTTTGAAAACCGCCTGTGGCCAGCGGCACAAAGCAGCAACAAACCACCCATTCACCGAGAGATCTCTGATTGTGATAAATGTGCCCTGCATTCAAGCAGATCCGAGGCCATTTGTCATGTCATTAGGTGTGGCGACTTGTGGTCATCGGGGGCAGTTTTTGTGTGAATGTTGTCGAAAATCCCAAAGCGGTTGAAGTAGGCGTCCTGTGTTTCTGATAAACAGCGTGTTAATTATTGTGTCAGTGGTATTGTTTTGACCACACCTAATATATCCTATTTTATACACTTTCCATAAATAAATCTACTACATGTCGACAATATAATGTCAACGGAAATACGGTGCTCTAGAAGAGAACACCACACTACAATAACACTACCTTTCTTCAGCTCCTCATCTTTCTTCTTCATCTTTCCTTTGTTATCTGCCGGGTGGGATCCACGCCACTCCCGCCGTCCTGCCTTCTCGACGATTCGTCCCAATCTAACCCAATTCCTGATCTAATGCAACTTCTCACACTGACGGCTGTTCATCCTTCTGAGATATCCCTCGACACTGTCGCCTCGTCCTAGTTTCGGACTTGTCATCTCCTTTTATTACCCTCTTCTGTTGTGTGGCGTCCTTATGCATACTTGTGAATTTGGCTGTAGATCTACATCGAGAGTAAGCTGACTGAGAAGTGCGTACGGGTGCAGAGTGGAGACAGACTGGGGGTGTACAACGAGGAGGCCCCGGGCGCTGTCGCCTACAGCTTCAAGCCGAACAATGCCGACGTGCTGATACACACCGCCAAAAACGCCAGCAAAGTGAACGACGTCATCAAGTTCGGGTCTCTGAACTTCCCCTACGTGTTTTCTGCGCTCGCCTACATCGACACGAACATAAGTCTATACGACTCAACGGAGGAGTTCCCAGAGTGCCCGAAGGGGCTGCGTATCCCACCCTATGGGATCGTGACTCTCCCCCCTACGTCCCCGCCGACCGGCAGACCAGGTGCCACGGGCGCAACGGGGCCAGCCGGGATTCAGGGAGCCACGGGGGCAAACGGAACGCAAGGAGAGAAGGGAGACGTGGGCAGCACGGGAGAACAGGGCCTTCCCGGGGCTACCGGTCAGCGTGGGTTTAACGGTAGCGTGGGAAAGACCGGCCCGCAAGGGCTGGTTGGTTTGGTTGGCGCTACGGGGGAGAAGGGAGACAAGGGAGATGTCGGTGGCACGGGCCCCAGCGGCCCGGTTGGCTCTCGAGGCCCGGCCGGCGAGACCATCACCATCCCAGTGCCTATCGCCGGCGAGGCTGTGGGTGAGGACAACAACATGTTCTCCGACCCCAACTTCGTCATGGGCCTCTTTATCTGGCTCATCATCCTCACGATCCTCTTCATAATCATCCTCATCGTCTTCATTGTTGTGCGGCGCCGACGAAGCGACGTTGAGCGGCCGAAGCCGAGGAACACGATTGTGTATTCGGAGCGCGTCCAGTCGCATCTCTACGAGAACGACCAGAAGTGGATGGGCGATATGAAGGAAGAGACGGAGACGAACTACAGCAACAACACACTCAAGGCCGACGGCACGGAGAACGACGCTCAACGACCGACGTCTTTCGACTACACGAACGAGTGCGATAAGCAGTTTGACTATGTTAATGGCGAATCCGTCAAGACCGGCATGACGCAGTGCTAGTCTCTGGCCATATCCGCAAAACTCGTCCGTGGTCCAGTCCGCTAAACTCGTCCGAGGCCTGGTTCGCTAAATAAATGACAGTGCTACAGTCATACGACATGAGTGTGGTTGCACTTCGGTCTTCTGTGGTATGTTTAGTGTTATATCAGAGCAACCACTACGCTGTCACATCCATACGTATCTGTCTCGTGTTACTGTATCGTCCGGACATTTTCATGTATTTATGGCGACAAATGTAGACTTTACAGTTGAGCCAGAAAACTGCTGACTGTTCACACAATAAAGAACAGTGTTAGTAGTCGTTGGCAATGTGGATGTACAAGCCAGTGACATTGTTAAAACCATATGTTGTCAACGGCAGAAACGAAACGTGTAATATACACAAGTACATTATTGGCTGTTTACTGCGCGTACGAACTGAGAAACAGCACAAACTAACCATGTGATTTATAGGTAGGTGCATCGCTGTGTTAACGCATTTGATCTTATTTGATCTTCGTTTTCTATTTTCATCATACCATGCTCCATTGTCGAGCCATCCGTGCTCTATTGTTGAGCCATCCGTGCTCTATTTTTGAGCCATCCGTGCTCCATTGTTGAGCCATCCGTGCTCCATTGTTGAGCCATCCGTGCTCCATTGTTGAGCCATCCGTACTCTATTGTTGAGCCATCCGTGCTCTAATGTTGAGCCATCCGTGCTCTATTGTTGAGCCATCCGTGCTCTAATGTTGAGCCATCCGTGCTCTATTGTTGAGCCATCCGTGCTCTATTGTTGAGTCATCCGTGCTCTATTGTTGAGCCATCCGTGCTCTATTGTTGAGCCATCCGTGCTCTATTGATGAGCCATCCGTGCTCCATTGTTGAGCCATCCGTGCTCTATTATTGAGCCATCCGTGCTCCATTGTTGAGCCATCCGTGCTCTATTGTTGAGCCATCCGTGCTCTATTGTTGAGCCATCCTTGCTCTATTGTTGAGCCATCCGTGCTCCATTGTTGAGCCATCCGTGCTCTATTGTTGAACCATCCGTGCTCTATTGATGAGCCATCCGTGCTCCATTGTTGAACCATCCGTGCTCTATTGTTGAGCCATCCGTGCTCTAATGTTGAGCCATCCGTGCTCTATTGTTGAGCCATCCGTGCTCTATTGTTGAGCCATCCGTGCTCTATTGTTGAGCCATCCGTGCTCTATTGTTGAGCCATCCGTGCTCTATTGTTGAGCCATCCGTGCTCTATTGTTGAGCCATCCGTGCTCTATTGTTGAGCCATCCGTGCTCTATTGTTGAGCCATCCGTGCTCTAATGTTGAGCCATCCGTGCTCTATTGTTGAGCCATCCGTGCTCTAATGTTGAGCCATCCGTGCTCTATTGTTGAGCCATCCGTGCTGTAATGTTGAGCCATCCGTGCTCTATTGTTGAGCCATCCGTGCTCTATTGTTGAGCCATCCGTGCTCCATTGTTGAGCCATCCGTGCTCTATTGTTGAGCCATCTGAGATCGACATAATGTGTTACAATTGGCATTTGATTACTTGTATATATTGTATCATAAGCTTGCGAAAGTCGCGTTCAAGACGACAATTTAATGTTGTTATCGTGTGAATGTAAATATGTATTAAACGAAATAAATTATACACACGCATTTGCTTTATTGCACATCGTTTGCCAAGCATGACGTCGTACCGAATCGTACGTTGAATGTGATGTAAATGATGACCTGCGCTGGGTTGAAGAAACGAGATCGTAATTCACATGGGGGATTAGAAACGAAACAATACCACATCAATTTGTTGTTAGAGAGCCGGAGCTGTTGCACACATTAACTACCGCACGAACAACCGCACCGACGACCGTACTGACTACCGCAACAATGAACACACCGACGACAAGGCATATGTCCGCATTAGCAGCCATATGATGACTAAATAACGGTGCATTCTGCATATGTCAGCTGTGTAACATGACTGTCAAAATTGACTTCAATAGTACCCGAAGTAAACGCCGGGATACACTGACACTTTTCTCCCGACCAGACCAGATCAGAACAGACCATACCAAACTACCCTCTACTGCAGTGTATCCACAACACCGACCAACACCGACTGAGCCGGTGTCGGTGTGCCAGTGTATCCACAACACCGACCAACACAGACTGAGCCGGTGTCGGTGCCGGTGTGCCAGTGTATCCACAACACCGACCAACACAGACTGAGCCGGTGTCGGTGTCGGTGTGCCAGTGTATCCACAACACCGACCAACACCGACTGAGCCGGTGTCGGTGTCGGTGTCGGTGTCGGTGTGCCAGTGTATCCGCAACTTTATGCTTAGATTCCACGTCAGTTACAAATAACAGAGCATATTTTAATAACACGTAGCACGAACACTTTCCCAAGGGCAACATGACGACATTGAATTACATTCTTTCGAATGCACACCACGCTTACCTGTCCGTTACTGACCTACCTTGCACGCATGACGTGCTCGCGGCTGACGCAATCATTTGAATACAATCCACCAAATTATGCAATCACTGTTGAAAGTCCGACATTCATGTAAACGTCCAGAGAACTCGGTAATATATTCTAAGAAGCATGAACGTATGTCCGCTGTAAATTAGGTGCACCTAAAAAACTATCACAATTCATGACCCAATCATATCTCATGGCAAAATCAGTTATTGGAAATAGCATATCTGTGTATACGACATAACAGTTAGTTCAACGCAAAACCTGTTTACATAACTTAAATCAGTTCTAAGTAATACCAATACAAAGTAATCACTTGACTTCATGAAATGTAGCGAAGATAAAATCAAACCAGGCGCCCACAGACAAATAACGACGTGAATCGGCCACAGTCTAGCAATGCAGTCATGATTGCTTCGAGTCGCGCATGCCAAGACTAAGTAAAACACCCGGGTATATGTGTGCCGGTGCGTGTGTGTGTGCGCGTGCGTGTCCGTGTGCGTGTGCGCGTGTGCGTGTTTGAATTGCGCAACTGGCCTTCATTTGAATGAGGTTATAATATATTAAAAATGTACACCCGCCCATTGGGGAACAGAATGTGCCGACAACTTAACTCACTGTTTTCATTGAAGAAATAACTAACTATAATTAGCTGTAGATGTGTCTTCCTATGTGCATAGCTAATTGGTTAAACAGAGACCGATTGTCTGAGGACGCGATTGAACATTGAAAGAAGAGAGTATACAACATCGCCTCGGAGAAGATATGCTTAAAGTGATCAAAAGTTAGCGTGTTAACAAATAGAGAAACATATAAACTAGTATCGTTGCCAACCTAGACCTTCCTTACTGCGACGTCACGAGGCGCTCGACCTGCAAACAGAACAGAAAACAGTGTTCTCAACGTACACATTACTATGATGAATATTACCCATACAGCTTTTTCGAAGATAATTGCCCAAAGAGACGACATCCCTCTGGCAGCTGCAGAATCAGTATATGTGCAAGTATATAAACAACTATTATAATACGATGATTACGAGTCTCAATAAACATGTGGCTTTGTTACCATCTGAGGCTTTTTATTTTGGGTAACTCCAATTATTGTTGACAAGTGAAAAGTTATATGGCATTTTTTATGCGTTAGTCTTATCTATTAATTTATCAAAAAAATTTAGTAATGGGTATAGAATTGAGTCATCAAACTATATTGACTCTGGACGGAAGGCGGCGATGTGAGTACTATGAAATCAAGGGAGTGGAACATTCTTTTGGAAGTTTCTGTTTACAGCAGCCCACGATTGCGAATGCGTCAATCTTGCGCACAGTGCCTGTTCAGCCACGCGTGACCAAGCAATCTGCCATCCACAACGTCAGCACGTCTTTCATTACTTCTCTCTTATAACCAAGGCCACACCTCAGACCTACCGGAAGTCGATGCCATCTGACAGACTTTAAACTTGCATAATAAAAAGGTGACAAAAAGATGGTCCTGTGGTTTGACCTTTGCATTCTTCGGTGGAGGATGTTTGTATAGCCGTCCTACATTTGGAAGTAGGATTGGTAAACATCTTAAATTATGTCAAATACATGTTTCGTAATACAATAGCTATGAAATTGAGACTTACAACGTTTCGACATTTGTTGACAGTTGTCACCAGGAACTCGGCAGATGTTTTAAACTGTTGAATTAATTCCACGTATTGATTTGGATGAATGTATTAATGTCGGACCATGAAATTACTATACTCATATAATGCATTTAATTTTTTTTATCTTGAAAATCAATTATATATTTGTGATTTAAAGAGCGTGGACCGTACGGAAAATGTGTTATTATATACATTCTAAGAAGTTATTAATATAGCTTCAGTAATTAATTGAAAAATAAATAATAAACACATAATGTGTTGGTGGTGTGTGTGCGTGTGCGCATGCGTGTGGGCCTACGTGTGCATATATATGTATTTATGTCTATAGGTATACGTGTGTGTCAGTGTATATTTGTCTTTGTGCATCTGTTTGCTTGTATATGTGCATATGTATGTCTTTGTATACGTGTATTTGTGTAACCGTGTATTGGTATATGTGGGTATGTGTCTGCGCACATAGTCAGCGTGTGGCAAAATGAAAAGATACGATACCCTCGTAAGATTTCCGCGGTATAGCTACACTTCCTAAGACAGTCAGAATATGAAAAAGAGCATAAAAAAGTATGTAGATAAATGTTGTTCGTGTTACAAAAATGGCATCATTGCTTTTGAACTTCTGTTTGAAGACTGAATTATGGGGATAGTATCTAGATAACAGTAAATGTCTTAATAAGGCGCAGCAAAGATTACATACGTGGCTGTTATTGAACGAATACGTTGCCCGTGTATATTGCTGTAGCGAAAAGACGAGTCAGCTTTGGTAGATGACACCACGTCGATCATATCTCAATCTGAAAGTGGCTAGAAAGTTAAATGTTTACCTAGTGCATGAAAACATCGCATGCGTTTGAACAATTGCAAAATACAAATAGCTACTTGTTGCTGCATTGGGTGCGTAGAAACAAAAAACAGGTAAAAGTATGAATTAAGTCAGGCACTTAGAAGTCTGAGTACATATGATAACATTACAGTGTTGCAATGTTTAGCACCATTAGTAAACACACATAAATGCGCGCGCTAGCGTTAATAACTAATCTGACGCATCAATGTCCTAAAGTGTGTTTATGAAAATTATGGGAATGCCAAACAGTGTTCTCCATCTCAGTAACAGACCAAGTGTATTTCTACATATGAGACTTAACCTTATTATAATACCACGAAACCGACGCGTATGTTTGTGAAATACTGTTTTGAAAAAACCTTATATAATTTGAGTGAAGAGGTTCTTCTGACTGGATGGGTGAAATGAGTATTATTTACATTTGTTTGCGGTTAGTTTACCTTATATTTCGTGACATTTGGATTGCTCGCAGCAATCTTCATCAGACGGCTACCGCTATATATTCTGCGCAAACGTATCACTCTGGGGTGTGTCCCTCCTTCCGCGGCCTGGGTGGCTCTTCAGCAGATCGTCAAATATATCGATTCATGTTGTGTTTAATTATTTTATCCTGATCGCTTCTTTGATACCTATTGTTCTCTAGTCCGACTCCATGTCTACAAATGTGGCTCCCTCCAAGTCGCCTATGTGATTCAGTTGCTCAGTGAAAGCCGTTTTGTACATCTCTTTTATCTGGTGATCTTCTGATGCTCCGGGTGTAGGGTCAGCATGCCAATGCTTAACGGTAGATGCGT
Source organism: Paraescarpia echinospica (assembly GCA_020002185.1). NCBI lineage: Eukaryota > Metazoa > Annelida > Polychaeta > Sabellida > Siboglinidae > Paraescarpia > Paraescarpia echinospica. Next base: position 61,952,229 of record CM034536.1, read on the forward strand.
GATGAATATTTCTGAGAGCATTTGAAACGTAGCGGAATATACGATAACCTAACTGTGAAAAAGCACAAATATTACTAACCTTAGGTAATAATTTATATACTTGATTCTACACGTGTCTACACATGCCGCGGGAAAACATATCACTCCAAACCAACACAATTTATTCTTATTCTTGCTCTTCTTCTACGTCGTCGTCGCCGTCGTCGTCGTCGTCGTCGTCGTCGTCGTCGTCGTCGTCGTCGTCGTCGTCTTCCAAAGGAAGCCGGACACCAACGACAAGAACAACAAGTATAACAACAACAAGTATAACAACAACAACAACAACAACAACAACAACAACAACCACAACAACTACCACCACCACATCAACAACAACACCACCACCAACAACACTCACAACCACAACAACCACAACAACCACAACAACCACAACAACCACAACAACAACAACAACAACAACCACAACAACAACAACCACAACAACAACATATCGATGTGTTTTATCTTTATTAACCGTTTAAATTTACTAAAACAGTATTATCACAGAGATGTATGTGTACGATGCGTAATATATATATATGTCACATATATATATATTTTATATATATATATATATATGTATATATATATATAATATATATATATACATATATATAATACGTCACATATATATGTATATATAATATATATATTATATATATATATATAATATATCTATATATTGACGTATTATATATGAGCACTAACGCGCAGTTCCCAATAGTGACTCACCAAGCCACGCTCGGAAACATGAACTGGTATCTTAGAGTCAGACAGTGGGTAAACAGACGAACAATGGAACTGTAGGCTGGGCAAAATGACGTGACGCTGTGACGAACCCACTCAATCACACCTACGCGTTCACCCAACTGAGTAAATTACATGTTTAACTCTTGTATGTATACAATATTGACGACATCACAGAATGAATCCAAGTACACGTCTCCCTACTGTAAAATTAGTGTTTACATTCGGCGTTTGTGAAACGATCCCCTGGCGCATTTAAAACAGGTCGCAAGTGAGTATCTCGTCACGCATCGCTGACCGGCAACGCACATGCTATATATAGACTGTAGTTCCTGTGACGCACATTTCGTCTCCGGAATCCCCGGATTCTATGAATGGGCCCACGTACCGGCTTTATGAATGCTAGAATATATATAGCGGGCGATTCCACTCAGCAGACATAAGCATCATCTGCCATCTAGAAAAACGACGTTCACAGGAATACTAAGATTCGACTCAACACCATCAGCGAAATGGAGAATATTATACTGTTCATATGTTTAACAGTTGCTGTGACTATGTGCACCACTGGTTAGTAAATAAATGTTTTTCTCGAAATAATATCATAGTGATTGAACCATCTGTTTGGCATATGTTGTATATAAAGTACTTCTGTAATGTTGTGACAGGGTGAAGCTACATATACCAGGGCCAAACTAATACCTGTTGTACTAATGCTGTCAATTAAACTAAATATGGTACACCTAATTGTGTATTATGCAGTGAATGTCATTGATTGTATTTAATCACGGAAAAATAAGAACATAACGTCAACATTACAACGACTGGGGTAAAATTACGGTTAGTGTTGATCTTACGTGATAACAGTCTTGTATCCAAATAGGTTCGTGCTCGTCTTATTAGTTTGTTTAACGCCAATTCTGGATCAACTGTGCCATCTCTAGATCCGAAATTTGTACATAATATCTCCGATGTTAACAATACATTGTTTCACTCATGTACAGATCGTGTGGACATGGTTGGCAACGAAATCAAAGCCTCGGCGTCAGGAGTGGACATTGCCGGGGCGACGTTGATGATGAATGGCAAGATACCCACAGAAGGCGTTGTATTTGCCTACTCCGCCTACTTCCGGAGCGACAAGCCAGTTAGATTTCAAATATGGCGCCCGGTCGTCAACGTATCGAGGAACGCCTTTCGACTGGTCGGAGAAACTCGGGTGATTCCGTCGCTGAAAAACGGTAGAGAGGATGTGAGTATTTGCAATAAACGCATACGTTTCGTGTGTGACATATACTAATTTGTTTAGCGTGATACCAGATTATAATAATATGATGTTTCACAATTATACATATGAGTATATCTAAGCAATTAGTAACCCAATGTCAGTAAACATTGTTGACACGAATCATAATGGTCTGTTGAAAAAACAAATCCTACATGCGTGAGATTGTGAAATAGAAAGCAAAACAGAGCATCGTTATGTTGACTTAGTTTCCCGTTTTTATGTTTTCTTTAAAAAGAATAAAGAATACAAGATAAAATTCCGATTACTGCAAAATACATGAACTGAAGTCTTATCTAGGATATAAGTCGTAAATAAGATTCAAGGAACTCATTAAAAATTACATGTATAAAAGAAACCATATCTACTAGTGAATGTATCATTTCTGACAGTCGTGTTACAATTCCAGATCTACATCGCGAGTAAATTCACGGAGAAGTGCATGCAAGTTCAGGCCGAGGACAGGGTCGGCGTGTACGTCGAGGAGGCCCCGGGCGCCATCGCCTACACCTTCGACGGAGCGAGCCCCGACGCCCTGGTACACACACAGACGAACGTCGCGGAGCCGCAGCCGACGGCCGTCAACGAAGTGGTCGAGTTCGGCTCACTCACCTTCCCCTACGACTTCTCTGTGAAAGCCTACTTCGACACGAACATGACGCTGTATGACGTCACTGACGGCGACTTCCCGGCTTGCCCGAAGGGATTGACGATCCCTCTATAGAGACGTCACTCTTCCGCCGACATCCCCGCTCCTCCCGTCACGGGGCGACCGGGAGCAACGGGGGAGAGGGGAGAACGGGGTTTCAACGGGAGAGTCGGCGCCACGGGTCCACAGGGAGCAACGGGAGAACGCGGGGAAGAGGGCAAGACGGGCAAACAAGGCGAGCATGGCGCGACGGGAGTGGCCGGGTTCAACGGGTCAGTGGGAACTACGGGGGAACGAGGTCAAATGGGGTTGAATGGCTCTAAGGGAGACGAGGGTAAGGTGGGAGCGACAGGACCCGTGGGACCGCGCAGTCTTCCCGGAGCTGTCGTCACCGTCGAGTCCCCGGAGTCCGCCGACCTGAAGACAGAAGATGACGGCCTCGTCGCCGTCACCCGCCGACGACGACAGACCCCGCCCGAGACCATCTACGTCGACCGTAAGCCGCAGCCGCTGATCGCCGACGACGAGGATCTTCCGTCGTGGGTGGGCAGCATGAAGGAGGAGACGGAGACGAACTACAGCAACGAGACGACGACGTCTCGGCCGGACCAACCCGCCTCCGTGAAAACGACCAACGAGAAGGGCCACTTCGACAACGCCGGCTTTGCGGACGACGACGAACTGAAGAACTACTGACGACCAAATGTTTTCACATCTTAACGGGTGTTCATCAACTGTATTGTGAGGAACGACTGAAAGACTGTTCTGCGGAATCGTCGTTGATCGCAATGAACTATGAAATAGCATAAAGTACTACGTAAAGTTGAAAAATAACATTGGAATATCCAGTGTGGTTATACGCTTGTGATTCATCGTAATGATGTGGGTTTGGCTCATATGTATAGTAGAGCATAATGGACAGGGTAGGATGTAGCAAAACTTATCTACCATTTAAAGAAATATTGTGTCCTTCAACGCAATATTACTTCGGTAGACAGCATCGCCGTGATAGGTTTTTTTCCGGTACACAATGCTAAATGTTATGTATGTTGGCCGTATTGTGCATAATTATGCTAATTGTTAATTTAACACCCTGTGATTTAACGTGAAAACTTTTACTGTTTTAATTATATATTATATACCTAGTCGTTCATGTGTCACTGCCACAAGTAAATGCGGCAGTTGTGAACACAGTCACCAAAACGTCCTTGCATTTATGCTGTATCTTAACATCTGCATAATATTATGGACTTTGTATACGTTACACAATGGATGAGCAGTATTTTTATTTTGATATCGACGAATTGTACATATTATTATACATATTCACAACAATATTTATACATAATAATAATAAAATGTGATGTATTTATAAAAAGAATCGTTGGTTTCGGCAGCAATGTGATATCATTATTATAAGTATTATACTAAAAATCGTTGGCTTCAGCAGGGCTACCACCATCACGGCCACCGTCACTAGCATCGCCAAGACATCACCCGTACCCATCACGTATCCTCTACAACCACAATCAACACCTCATCCACCACCTTACACGCCCCCACAAAGACCACATCTACAACCACTCGGACTACCACAACTACCACAACCAACACGTATAACATGTTATGTAAATGCCATTTTACATTTCTTCTTGATGCGTCATGCATTCCAATATAGTTACTGATACAGATGGCCTATCTTCCGACTCAACTGTCGGGAGATGGGCCCACTAGAAATCGATGCCCCAAACATATGATAGTAGGCCTATTCTATGTAATATGGCGACATCTGAACACAACGGTATTATCTATTTGAAATATTAACACTTGTACAGTTACTACAACAAATGTTGAGATATATTGCCCTCCATACGTAGTAGTAATACTATACAATTACCTAGCTTTCCCTTTCGTTATGTAAATATCGGCATATATTATGACGTAATCTACCACCCACTAGTTGAAGAGAAATATCTCCGCCAAAAAAATGGTTCCGCTCTAGTCTCTTTTCGTTGTCAAGAAAGAGTGTGTGGCAGCAGATGCTTAGTTTGGCTGTTGCCGTCAGATGACAACAGTTCATTTCGACGACAGAACCTGCATTTACGAATACAATTAATGTTATATAATAATTTGTTTTTGATAACGCTAACATGTTTCTGAGTTTTATAAAAAAGAAAAGGTTCCTAAAGTAAAAGTTTGTGACAAAGTTTACTACTATGGCATTAGAACCCGCGACATAAACGTTACTGTTTGGAATTCCGTTTTTTAATAGTGCAATGTATGTTAATGTAATCTAATTTTTTAATTGTTTAGAATGCTATGTATATACAAAAAACTGCTCTTATTTTATAACGTATTATAACAGTTAATTCCTCTGGATACTGGGTACTGAGAATAACCAATCATCTTTGTCAAAATGGCTCCATAACAGCACAACATCGTTGATATATTATTTTGTAATGCCAATTCTCTCATTGCATTATGCTTTGTACGGCACTTACCTAATTACTTACTTACTTACTTACTTACTTACTTACTGGATAATCACTCATTCTCGTCTTCGTTGTAGACCGATAGTCGTTATTTAGACGTACCATTAACCATACATGTTTTTCTTTTTTAGGTTTAATTTAAAAAAATTTTTTTTGTAGAAAAGACCATCTATCCGAAAGAACTAAACTGATTTTATCAGATGTCTGGGTTTAAGGTTCACATTCGCCACCTATACTCCGTTGCCAGTGCATTAGGGTCTTCGTTCCTGTTCCAAATCCTTAACAGAGAGGATACTTGAACCCAGTATACCCATTTTCCTAAAATATTTCCTTACTTACTACCCATAACGCCATCTGGCGTTTAGGGCAGCGACGACGTTCCTCCACCTCTATCTGTCTCCAGACATTCGCTGTATGGTGCCCCAGCTATGGTTCATTTCCCTCGGTTCCGCCTCCACAGTTCCCCCCAAGTTGTTTTGGGGCGCCCACCTTTCAACTTCCCTACTGGCGTCCACTAGACAGCTCTTTTTGTGATGGTGTCTGCATTCATGCGAACGAAGGACTTGTCAAATGTACCTCCAGCGTCTTCTTTGAATGATGGTGGGCATGTCCTCTTGCTGGCATTGGGCAAGCAACTCCTGGTTGGATATGGTTCTTGGCCAGAAGATCCTGAGGTTTTTTTCTGAGGCAGGTCGTGTGGAAGGTGGACAGTCTGGATAGGTCCTGCTCCGTCATTCTCCAGCACTCCGTCACATACAGAAATGTTGACAGTAGGCAACTCTGGAAAATTCTGAGTTTTTTCCTTGTGTTGTACTGTGCTGATCGCAAAATTGCAAGTAGGCCCATGAAGACAGTCCGTGCCTTGTTCTGTCTCTGTTGCGGGTGTCTATGCTAGTTCGTCCATCTTGGCTAATAACACTTCCAAGGTAAGCGAATGTTTCAGAGCTGGAAAAGTCTTTGTTATCCATCTTCACTGAAGCTGACATGTTACCATTCAGGGTCATGACTTTCGTCTTCTTCTGGCTGATTCGCAAACCAACCTGACGGCCAAATCTGCTAAGGCGGGTTTGGCCATCAGCCTGAAAAACTACGTAACATTCAAAAGTAACGTAGGAACATCAAGTGTGATCCTTCGCTTCTGATTCGTCGCTGTGAAGTGGTTTTGGCTCATACATGAAGTTAAAAATGGCCAGGATAGGATATAGCACAATATTTATACCAAATAAAGGAACGCTGTGTCTTACAGCGCTATTTTTAATTCGGTGGTCAGCTTCGTTGTGCTGGCGATTTTGGTACTCAGTGGTATATGTTATGTTTTAACATGCTAATGGTCTTTAACAACGTCCTGTTATGATACTGCTTTGGCAAACAGCGTCGTCGTGCAAACCTGTTCGACATACACTTTCAAATTTGACGTTTGTAACAATATTGTACACAATGCTAATGGTATTTAACACACAGTGATCTAATGCAAAAACTGTCATTATATTTATGATGCAATGTTGTGTTATACGGCCAACCTAGTCGTTGACGAGTTACTGCCACTGATATTGGTGTCAGTTGTATATACACAGCCACCGTCATATCGCTGCATTTACGCCATAACTTAACATTTGTATAGCATTCTTCACTTTGCGTACGTTAACCATTGCATGAGCAGTATAATAAATTTTCGTGTCATAGAATTATTAATAATATTTTGTATTTTAATACTATTTATACATCATAATAAAACGTGATATATCTTAAAATCGTATTGTTGGCTTCACATTGATTGTCTCCACAGCCGTCATTTGCACCTCGTCTTCACCCATAATCATCAACGCCGTATTCTCTAGGACCACATCCACTACATCAACCATCATCTAATACATTCCAACAATCTCTTCATATACCGCAACCATCTCCACCGCTACAAACAACGCGTATAACACATGAATTGTATCCTAATTTCCATTTCATCCTGATGAGTCATGCCTTATCTTACCTATCCTCTTTGCTCCAGTTGGAATGTCAATAAATGTCCTCCAGTCAGTTTCAAGGTCCTCGTTGCTCGAACGAAATGATTTAGCAGAAACAAAAGTATATTTTTCTATCGTCGTGATTTGTAGTAATTGAAATAATTCACCAATGGTGCGGGACTAAATCACGTGATTTGTTTTGTTCCCTCCTGACAACCACTGATGCGACCTTTGGTACGACCATTGATACGACCTTTGGTACGGCGACAAGTGAGAGGATGTGGTTCGTACAGCTCGTTCCACTAAACGGCAGCGACGATCGATTTGTTCTTATGTTTACAACAAAACTACCGACAGGAAGGATTGTTCGCGAACTTTTTCAACTGAAAGAGACAACATGTCTGGTACGTTCGAGTTGATGAAACTCTGATTTATTCATACAATTTTTATTTAAGACTGTAGCAGGTTTGGATCGCTGTAATTTATCTAAGGTAACCATGGTTAAGAGCAGAGTAAACTCCTGTCATTGTTAAAGCATTTGGTAAATCACACCACCTCCCATTTCACCCTTACGGTATAAAAGTTTGGTTCCCGCCGTCTTCAACTATCAGTCATTTCAAAGTTCGGTTTGGTATCTCGACTACCATAATAAAGAAACTACTTGCTGATTGCCGACAGCACTTTTATTAACAATCGATGCACCACGTTATGGACAGATCATTAATGAACTACAAATGTGTTGTGTCAATTTACAACAGGTGCGCGTTCAAAGTAAAGGTCACATCATATCAAATTAAATTTATTGTAACTCATTACAATACATACAAATACAAATCAAATTAAAACAAATCATATATAATAACGTAAAGGGAACAAAAAGGGAAGAACATTATATATATATATATATATATATGTATATATATATATATATATAATGTTATACTCTCTATTGTACATTTCAATGTAACTATCATATTATTGAAAACAAAAACAGCGTGCATGTGTAGAAGATATAATCGTGTTTGAAATATATATGATACATTAACATCATTATGTACTATAAATTGTTTTTTTAAGTATACATTTGTAATTAATTACAGAATATGTCATAAACTAAAGTTTTGTATTGAAATAATTCAACATGATATCACCATTATTTTTTTTACTATTCGAAGTCTTATTTCTAAAGTTACCATGGATATATATATTTTTTAAATTGCTCGGTAAAATAATCGATTCAGTTAGTTCAGAGAGGGGAGATGTAATGTGCGGGGGCGCGGGGCGCAAAATGTTGTTTTGTTTTGCACCCGGGCGCCGACAACCCTCATTACGCCACTGATCCCCACCTGTGGATTATATCAACGACCGTGGCCCCAATCGTCACGTCGGTCGATGGGGCATCCACCCGCTAGCAAACGACGGTGGCATGAAGCTGCTCTATCTACTCCTAGACTACAACTTGTATGTCATCTCAACCAAGCACTTGCCGCATGGACGAAAGCATCTTATGTCGGACCACCACGAAGCAGCCCGGGACAGATCGACTACATCATGGCCTCCATGCGGTGGGCCAATGCCGCATGTCACATGCGATTGATGGGGCCTGAGCATGATGCCATGGGGAAGGACGTACGATCACGCCGCCTTGGAGATGATGTGGCAGATCAAACTGCAGAAGACCGAGAAACGACGTTGACTCAACGTCAGCGTTCTACGGGACGATGGAACGCCGACTGGAGGAGATTCGTATGCGGCATCGTGGAAGATATGCAGCGGGCAGACGAAATAGGCTAAGTGCATCGTCTAGCCCGGCAACTGGGAGAGAGTGGCAACAACCGTGGTACAGAACTAACGCACTGCATTGGTGGCGCTGTACTGCTGACATAGCAACAAAGACTCGATGCATGGACCCACTTCATATCCCGCAAATTCACAGCCACCAGCAATGCTGCACCCGATCCATTACCTGCCGAACCTCTCCCGTCCGATGTAGCCGAGGCTGCATGTACACCTATGTCGCATGAAGAAATGGACCGAACAGTCAGAGTGTCTACGCAGTGGACGCGCCATGGGCTACGAAGCCGTGCCAGCAGGGTATCTGAAGGCGTCGGACGCTGCTCAAGACGGACTGGATGACAACATCGCCTCGATCTGGCTGATGGAACCGCTATCCACCGACGAACTCATGATGATATAAAAGCAAGGTCCCAGAAGCGCCATCTGCTTGCTCAGCCACGCTTAGACGGCCACATTCATCATCATCCTGTGGAGAGTAAAGATGATCCTTGACAGACGCATTGCGGACATGTATGTATGTGTACGATGCGTAATATATATATATATATATATATATATATATCTGTGACGTATTATATATGAGCACTAACGCGCAGTTCCCTATAGTGACTCACCAAGCCACGCTCGGAAACATGAAATGGTATCTTAGAGTCAGACAGTGGGTAAACAGACGAACAATGGAGCTGTAGGCTGGGCAAAATGACGTGACGCTGTGACGAACCCACTCAATCACACCTACGCGTTCACACAACTGAGTAAACTACAAGTTTAACTTTTGTATGTATACAGTATTGACGACATCACAGAATTAATCCAAGTACACGTCTCCCTACTGTAAAATTAGTGTTTACGTTCATGATAAGTTATTAATGACGCTGTTATTACGTAACCGATAATATATCGCGTAGTGCGTGATATGATTCATATTTCTTAAATTTTACTGACTTATTTTGATTTGCTTACTCGGGGCTATGTACAGAAAAACAAAGTATCATTGTCAATTAGCCAGATTCATTATTTAGCAGACCAAAGCGACGCATTCATTACGACAATAGGTGGAAGGAGATTTTAGTTTGTCTCGGGTTCATGTCTACTCTTTACCCCGTAGGCCCCCGCAGCTACCACTAAAGTAACTACAAGCGACGTTTTTATAAAGTCTGATGGAAAATGATGGACTATATCCCTAACATTATTTGACACTCGACGCACCCCTCACAGTGTAATGTACTTCACATATTGCAGACGGCCCCGTTTTTATTAACTTTAAATTAGTAAAATATTACTACATTGCCGTATAGACCTGATGTATAATGCACAATAAGCTCACAGGTTGCAATAAAATCAAACATGATCTTATACTTGTTTGACTCGATTTAAAGCGAATTCACAACGCGAACTGTGAAATTTTGTACGTAGTGTCTTTCTGATGGAATTCCTACGCAATGACAAGAGTCTAGTCCATTTGATACACGTATGACCTCCTGTCGCATGCACAAGGCGGAGTCAGTCACGTGTGACGGCGTAGTCAGCCATACATGACGAAACTGTTCGCTGATAAACAACATGCGCCTCAATCTCGCTGTGCCTCTTTGAACGTAGGATCTGCCGGAAACCTGTGCCATCAAGCAAACATTCCAGTCTTTTCTGTAAGAAAGCCCCCGCGTAGAGGAACAATATTGACAATTGTATGAGTTGTTAAACTCGTGCGACCTTGAATACTTTTAAAACAACCTACAATATTTTGGGAATCAGGATAAATCATATCCCGCACATATGATTGAGCGTCTCAGTAGTTAATACAATGTATGAATGAGAGGATTAAACGTACTAAACTTGTATTTAATGGTCTCGGTTTCGTCGATAAAACTAGCATATTTCGAAATTTTCTAAATTATGTTAATGTATTACTTTTAGTCAATTTGCATACCTGTGTTGTTAATAATAATATTCGTATATTCATAAATAAGACTTAATTTGTTATCGTGCCTCAACTGTTTACTACTGTGTCCTTTGTTGTTGTAAACAACTCATTTTCAGTTAACTGTTTCACATGTCTTCCCAGACTGCATAAATCATATATATATATATATATATGCTGTACATAAATGATATTTCGCGACAGATCGGTTCTTTGTGAACATCATAAGAACAGTTATGCCTAACATTGTCTTTCGTAATTTATTCTTTAAGTATTCCAACTACACATAATAATAATTATTATTTTATATAGGCCAGTTGTGACGAAACACATTTGATGCGAACAACGTCGTTAACTTAGGTTCACGTATAAATGTCTCCATTAAATCTTGCAGTATATAGTACATGGGACGCAATCCTTTTGAAGTGCAGTCCCAATCCCATTATCATGTTACAACTACTTGTGAAGTCTTCGTCGTTTAGAAATGTCTATGTTCGTGAATAACTAAAGGTATTGTCCAAGTGTGAGCACCTTTATTGCGTCCCCGTGCATTTTTACGAGACCACCTTAAGTAACATTTGGGCAGCTGCACGACGCATGCACACTTGTACGCCGTTTAAAACATACGTTTACGACCAGCAACAACATCGCCGTTGGACGAGTCATTCGGGCCCTCGTCACGCCTGTAAACGTTGTTACACTGTATGAATAACGCTACCAATTAACGTAGTCCCACATTCATCCGAAACGCGTTATTCGTCCTAAATTAATATTGATCCAAGTTACCGGGCCAAAGAAGACGCGGTATTTAGGTTTGATTTATTTAGGTCAAAGCAGTTGTCAACTCAACTGACTAAACGGTCGCAAATACCCAACGTCAACTGTTGAAGTAAACACCAGGCGTTGACATTTTCCGAGGCGTTAACAAAGCTTTTGCCTGACCTTAGATTCACCTCTTGGCCACATGATGACACATGCTTGCGACGAAACATCGCCGCCTTTCATCGGGACATTCCGTTGCTGCTCACCGCTGTGACAAACCTCTTATGGGTTTAACACACAGAGCCTTTCTTAATGGCGCCGGGGGGCGTGTCACTGTCATTCATGGTGGAGCAACGTGGAGCAATCACAACGTTTGTATATTTCTATGGTGGTACCGTGGTAAACGACAGACGGTGCTCTAGCAATTAAGTAAACTTGCTAGCATCAATCAGAGAACATAGACTGGAAGGTAACGCACACATATATTGACTGTTCATGAGTGGAATAATGAGGCCCTTCGGCGTTTGTGAAACGATCCCCTGGCGCATTTAAAAACAGGTCGCAAGCGAGTATCTCGTCACGCATCGCTGACCGGCAAAGCACATGCCATATATAGACTGTGGTTCCTGTGACGCCCATTTCGTCACCGGAATCCCCGGATTCTATGAATGGGCCCACGTACCGGCTTTATGTATGCTAGAATATATATAGCGGGCGATTCCACTCAGCAGACATAAGCATCATCTGCCATCCAGAGAAACGACGTTCACAGGAATACTAAGATTCGATTCAACACCATCAGCGAAATGGAGAATATTATACTGTTCATATGTTTGACTGTTGCTGTGACTATGTGCACCACAGGTTAGTAAATTTTTTTTTTTCTCGAAATAATATCATAGTGATTGAACCATCTATTTGGAATATGTTGTATATAAAGTACTTCTGTAATGTTGTGACAGGGTGAAGCTACATATACCAGGGCCAAACTAATACCTGTTGTACTAATGCTGTCAATTAAACTAAATATGGTACACCTAATTGTGTATTATGCAGTGAATGTCATTGATTGTATTTGATCACGGAATAATAAGAACATAATGACAACTTTACAACGATTTGATCACGGAATAATAAGAACATAATGACAACTTTACAACGATTTGGGTAAAATTACGGTTAGTGTTTATCCTATGTGATAACAGTCAACTGTGCCATCTCTAGATCCGAAATTTGTACATAATATCTCCGATGTTAACGATACTTTGTTTCATTCATGAACAGATCGTGTGGACATGGTTGGCAACGAAATCAAAGCGTCGGCGTCAGGAGTGGACACTGCCGGGGCGACGTTGATTATGAACGACAAGATCCGCACAGAAGGCGTTGTATTCGCCTACTCCGCCTACTTCCGGAGCGACAAGCCCGTTAGATTTCAAATATGGCGCCCGGTCGTCAACGTATCGAGGAACGCCTTTCGACTGGTCGGAGAAACTCGGGTGATTCCGTCGCTGAAAAACGGTAGAGAGGATGTAAGTATTTGCAATCAACGCATACGTTTCGTGTGTGACATATACTAATTTGTTTAGCGTGATACCAGAGTATAATAATATGATGCTTCACAATTATACATATATGTATATCTAAGCAATTAGTAACCCAACATCAGTAAACATTGTCGACACGAATCAGAATTGTCTGTTGAAAAAACAAATCCTACATGCGTAAGATTGTGAAATAGAAAGCAAATAGAGCATCGTTATGTTGACTTAGTTTCCCGTTTTTATATGTTTTCTTCAAACAGAATAAAGAATACAAGATAACATTCCGATTACTGCGAAATACATTTGGAACTGAAGTCTTATCTAAGATACCAGTCGTAAATAAAAGTTCAAAGAACTAATTAAAAATTAGATGTATAAAAGAAACCATATCTACTAGTGAAAGTATCATTTCTGACAGTCGTGTTACAATTCCAGATCTACATCGCGAGTAAATTCACGGAGAAGTGCATGCGAGTTCAGGCCGGGGACAGGGTCGGCGTGTACGTCGAGGAGGCCCCGGGCGCCATCGCCTACACCTTCGACGAAGCGAGCCCCGACGCCCTGGTACACACACAGACGAACGTCACGGAGCCGCAGCCGACGGCCGTCAACGAAGTTGTCGAGTTCGGCTCACTCACCTTCCCCTACGACTTCTCTGTGAAAGCCTACTTCGACACGAACATGACGCTGTATGACGTCACTGACGGCGACTTCCCGGCTTGCCCGAAGGGGTTGACGATCCCTCTGTATAGAGACGTCACTCTTCCGCCGACATCCCCCGCTCCTCCCGTTACCGGGCGACCGGGAGCGAAGGGGAAGAGGGGAGAACGGGGTTTCAACGGGAGCGTCGGCGCCACGGGTCCACAGGGAGCAACAGGAGAACTCGGGGAAGAGGGCAAGACGGGCAAACAAGGCGAGCAGGGCGCGACGGGGGTGGCCGGGTTCAACGGATCAGTGGGAGCTACGGGGGAACGAGGTCAAATGGGGTTGAATGGCTCTAAGGGAGACGATGGTAAGGTGGGAGCGACAGGACCCGTGGGACCGCGCGGTCTTCCCGGAGTTGTCGTCACCGTCGAGTCCCCGGAGTCGGCCGACCTAAAGACAGAAGACGACGGCCTCTTCTCCTTCTTCTCCAACCCCATCTACGTCATGGCGCTATTCGTCTGGATCGCCGTCATCACCATCGTCGTCGTCGTTGTCATCGTCGTCGTCGCCGTCACCCGCCGACGACGACAGACCCCGCCCGAGACAATCTACGTCGACCGTAAGCCGCAGCCGCTGATCGCCGACGACGAGGATCTTCCGTCGTGGGTGGGCAGCATGAAGGAGGAGACGGAGACGAACTACAGCAACGAGACGACGACGTCTCGGCCGGACCAACCCGCCTCCGTGAAAACGACCAACGAGAAGGGCCACTTCGACAACGCCGGCTTTGCGGACGACGACGAACTGAAGAACTACTGACGACCAAATGTTTCCACATCTCAACGGGTGTTCATGAACTGTATTGTGAGGAACGACTGAAAGGCTGTTCTGCGGAATCGTCGTTGATCGCAATGAACTATGAAATAGCATAAAGGACTATGTAAAGTTGAAAAGTAACATTGGAATATCCAGTGTGGTTATACGCTTGTGATTCATCGTAATGATGTGGGTTTGGCTCATATGTAAAGTAGAGCATAATGGACAGGATAGGATGTAGCAAAACTTATTTACCATTTGAAGAAATATTGTGTCCTTCAACGCAATATTACTTCGGTAGACAGCATCGGCGTGATAAGCTTTTTGTGCATAATTATGTTAACTGTTAATTTAACACCCTGTGATTTAACGTGAAAACTTTTACTATTTTAATTATATATTATGTCTTAAGTGACATACCTAGTCATTCTTGTGTCACTGTCACTGTCACAGGTAAATGCGGCAGTTGTGAACACAGTCACCAAAACTTCGTTGCATTTATGCTGTATCTTAACATCTGCATAATATGATGGACTTTGTATACATTACACAATGCATGAGCAGTATTTTTATTTTGATATCGACGAATTGTACATATTATTATTATATAGATTTACAACTATATTTATACATAATAATAATAAAATGTGACGTATTTATAAAAAAAAATCGTTGGCTTCGGCAGCAATGTGATATCATTATTATAAGTATTATACTAAAATCGTTGGCTTCAGCAGGGCTACCACCATCACCGCCACCGTCACTAGCATCGCCAAGACATCACCCGTACCCATCACGTATCCTCTACAACCACAATCAACACCTCATCCACCACCTTACACGCCCCCTCAAAG
This sequence comes from Paraescarpia echinospica, assembly GCA_020002185.1. Taxonomy (NCBI): domain Eukaryota; kingdom Metazoa; phylum Annelida; class Polychaeta; order Sabellida; family Siboglinidae; genus Paraescarpia; species Paraescarpia echinospica. The sequence continues at coordinate 61,967,738 of CM034536.1, forward strand.
ACCACATCTACAACCACTCGGACTACCACAACTATCACAACCAACACGTATAACATGTTATGTAAATGCCATTTTACATTTCTTCTTGATGCGTCATGCATTCCAATATAGTTACAGATACAGATGTTGATGAACTGTTGACAACGCATTCAAGTGGGCCTATCTTCCGACTCAACTGTCGGGAGATAGGCCCACTAGAAACTGATGCCCCAAACATATGATAGTAGACCTATACTATGTAATATGGCGACATCTGAACACAACGGTATTATATACTCGAAACATTAACACTTGTACACTTGCTGCAACAAACATTGAGAGATATTGCACTCCATGCGTATTAGTAATACTATACCATTACCTAGCTTTCCCTTTCGTTATGTAAATATCGGCATATATTATGACGTAATCTTCCACCCACTAGTTGAAGAGAAATATCTCCGCAAAAAATGGTTCCGCTCTAGTCTCTCTTCGTTGTCAAGAAAGAGTGTATGGCTGCGGATGCTTATTTTGGCTGTTGCCGTCAGATGACAACAGTTCATTTCGACGACAGAACCTGCATTTACGAGTACAATTAATATTATATAATGACTTGTTTGGATAACGCAAACATGTTTCTGAGAGTTTTACAAAAAAGAAAGGTTCCTAAAGTAAAGGTTTGTGACACAGTTTACTACTATGACATTAGAACCCGCGACATAAACGTTACTGTTTGGAATTCCATCTTTTAATAGTGCAACGTATGTTAATATAATATAATTTTAAAATTGTTTAGAATGCTTTGTATATAAAAAAAAAACTGCTCTTATTTTATAACGTATTATAACAGTTAATGCCGCTGGTTACTGGGTACTGAGAATAACCAATCATCTTTGTCAAAATGGCTCCATAACAGCACAACATCGTTGATATATTATTTTGTAATGCCAATTCTCTCATTGCATTGCGCTTTGTACGGCACTTACTTACTTTCTTACTTACTTACTGGATAATCACTCATTCTCGTCTTCGTTGTAGACCGATAGTCGTTATTTAGACGTGGTATTAACCATACATGTTTTTCTTTTTTACGTTTAATTTACAAAAATATGTTTTGTAGAAAAGACCATCTATCCGAAAGAACTAAACTGATTTTATCAGATGTCTGGGTTTAGGGTTCACATTCGCCACCTATACTCCGTTGCCAATGCATTAGGGTCTTCGTTCCTGTTCCAAATCCTTAACAGAGGATACTTGAACTCAGTACACCCATTTTCCTAAAATACTTACTTACTTACTACCCATAACGCCCTCTGGCGTTTAGGGCAACGACGAAGTTTCTCTACCTCTGTCTGTCTCTGACCATTCGCTGTATGGTGCCCCAGCTGTGGTTCATTTCCCTCGGTTCCGCCTCCACAGTTCTCCCCGTGTTGTTTTTGGGCGCCCATCTTTCAACTTCCCTACTGGCGCCCACCAGACAGCTCTTTTTGTGATAGCGTCTGCATTCGTGCGAACGAAGGACTTGTCAAATGCACCTCCAACGTCTTCTTTGAATGATGGTGGGTATGTCCTCTTGCTGGCATTGGGCAAGCAACTCCTGGTTGGATCTGGTTCTTGGCCAGAAGATCCTGAGGTTTTTTCTGAGGCAGGTCGTGAGGAAGTCTGGATAGGTCCTGCTCCGTCATTCTCCAGCACTCCGTCCCATACAGAAATGTTGACAGCAGGCAACTCTGGAAAATTCTGAGAGTTTTTTCTTGTGCTGTACTGTGCTGATCGCCAAACTGCAAGTAGGCCCATGAAGACATTCCGTGCCTTGTTCTGTCTCTGTTGCGGGTGTCTATGCCAGTTCGTCCATCTTGGCAAATGACACTTCCAAGGTAAGTGAATGTTTCAGTGCTGGAAAAGTCCTTGTTGTCCATTTTCACTGAGGCTGACATGTTACCATTCAGAGTCATGACTTTCATCTTCTTCTGGCTGATTCGCAAACCAACCTGACGGCCAAATCTGCCAAGGCGGGTTTGGCCATCAGCCTGAAAAACTACGTAATATTCAAAAGTAACGTAGAAACATCAAATGTGATCCTTCGTTTCTGATTCGTCGCAGTGATGTGGCTTTGGCTCATATGTGAAGTTAGAAATGGCCAGGATAGGATATAGCAAAATATTTCTACCAAGTAAAGAAACGCTGTGTCTTACAACGCTATGTTAATTCGGTGGTCAGCTTCGTTGTGCTGGCGTTTTTGATATTCAGTGGTATATGTTATATTTTAACATGCTAATGGTCTTTAACAGTGTCCTGCTATGATACTGCTTTGGCAAACAGCGTCGTCGTGCAAACCTGTTCGACATACACTTTCGAATTTGACGTTTGTAACATTATTGTACACAATGCTAATGGTATTTAATACATAGCGAACTAATGCAAAAACTGTCATTATATTTATGATGCAATGTTGTGTTATACGGCCAACCTAGTCGTTGACGAGTTACTGCCACTGATATTGGTGTCAGTTGTATATACACAGCTACCGCCATATCGCTGCAATTACGCCATAACTTAACATTTGTATAGCATTCTTCACTTTGCGTACGTTAACCATTGCATGAGCAGTATAATAAATTTTCGTGTCATAGAATTGTACATAATATTTTGTATTTTATTACTATTTATACATCATAATAAAACGTGATATATCTTAAAATCGTATTGTTGGCTTCACATTGACTGTCTCCACAGCCGTCATTTGCACCTCGTCTTCACGCATAATCATTAACGCCGTATTCTCTAGGACCACATCCACTACATCAACCATCATCTAACACATTCCAACAATCTCTTCATATACAGCAACCATCTCCAGCGCTACAAACAACGCGTATAACACATGAATTGTATCCTAATTTCCATTTCATCCTGATGAGTCATGCCTTATCTTACCTATCCTCTTTGCTCCAACTGGACTGTCAACAAATGTCCTCCAGCCAGAACGGTATTGGGCGAACCACCTCAGTCCATGGCAGGTCTTCCTGCTATCTTCATTTCTTCTTTTATGGTTCTGTAGTAAGTGGTCTGCTTCTTTTCCATTGTCCAGGTGGTGTCCATTTTAGATTGCCATGATGAATGCTGTTTCTGCCCATGCGAAGAACATAGCCAAGACATCTTCATCTCCTTCGTTTCACTTCACCAGTGATGTTGCTGATGTTGGTATTGGTTGCCTCATGCTTTCAAATATAATAACTGATATATACTGAAGGTACCTTGGCAACAGATTTAAATATAAATAGAAGATAGGACTTTTTACCAATTTTTTTCTCAAAAATATGTTCATAGTTACAATACAAGACTATCTGCATAAATGCATATATATCCATGGTAACTTTAGAAATACATACATTCATACATACATTCCATCCATCTTAATCTTTAGCAGTGGCAATTACGGTTCCATCCACTAAACTGTCCCTTTTGTTTGTTTCAATATCAACTTACTTTATGACGTCACGTGCTATCTAATGGTCGAGGATAAAGCGCCTCTCCTATATTTGTTACGCATTTCATACTGCTGCCGTTTAAAGGATGTTATATTGTATCTTGCGTTAATTGTAACGTTTAGACCTACTCTACTTTTGTTGCGTGACACGTCTAAGCTGGGAGGGGTTACATTTCCATGATTGCTCAGGTTAAAACGTCCCATTTTAACTATCTTTGTTACTAATAACAATACCATTCGCAACCTTTTCTAGTTACGTTTTCCAAGCTAAATATCGTTGTGGCATTGCTCAAATGGAAGAGATGTCGTACAGACGCGACACCTAGCGACCACGCAACTAGTCATTCGTGCAACAAATTAAAAACAGCTGTACTAATACTCTTTGGCCTGGTTCTTCAGCCTGCATAAGTGAACCGCTAGCTTACATCTCAACGTTGTGCCAGTGTGCGACGTTCAAAACACCACGGCAGCGTTGAACAAAATACGTACCAATTATGATATAAGAGAGAGAGTAATACTGGCTGTGACGATGATAACAGTATCAATCTTGTTGTCTTTTAGCAAGTTTTTGTAACAATCCTTATATAGTGTGCAGTGATTGCTGTTATTCATATTATATTGTACCGGATGTAGTTATTCATATTGTATTGTACCGGAAGTGAAACTGAATAGAATTGGCGCTTGCGTAAATAGCAAGGCTGCGCTTCGACGCACGCATAAGTGATGATGACGTCATCCATGACATAACTATGTTATGAAAAGTTAAACATTATATCAGTTTCAAGGTCCTCGTTGCTCGAAGGAAGTGATTTAGTAGAAACAAAAGTCTACATGTTCTATCGTCGTGGTTTGTAGTAATTGAAATAATTCATCGACGGTGCGGGACCAACTTCACGTGATCTATTTTGTTCCTTCCTGACAACCAGTTACGTACGACCATTGGTACGACCTTTGGTACGGCGTCAAGTGGGAGGATATGGTTCGTACTGCTCATTCCATTAAACGGCAGCGACGACCAATTTGTTCTTACGTCTACAACAAAACTACCGACAGGAAGGATTGTTCGCGAACCTTTTCAACGGAAAGAGACAACATGTCTGGTACGTTCGAGTTGATGAAACTCTGATTTATTCATACAATTGTTATTTAAGACTCTAGCAGGTTTGGATCGCTGTAATTTATTTAAGGTAACTATGGTTAAGAGCAAAGTAAACTCCTGTCACTGTTAAAGCATTTGGTAAATCACACCACCTCCCATTTCACCTTTACGGTATAAAAGTTTGGTAGCCGGCTTGCAGATACCTTCCATGGCTTAACCGCCGTCTTCAACTACCGGTCATTTCAAAGTTCGGTTTGGTATCTCGACTACCATAACAAATAAATGATTTCCTGATTGCCAATAGCATCTTTATTAACAATCAATGCACCACTTTCTGGACAAATTATTAATGAACCACAAATGTGTTTACGACAGCTACGCGTTCAAAGTACAGGTCAAATCACATCAAATCAAATTTATTGTAACTCATTGTAATACACACAAATACAAATCAAATTAAGACAAATCAAATATGTTAACGCAATGGGAACAACAAGTTAAGGACATTATATATATATATATATATATATATAATGTTATACTCCCTATTGTATATTTCAACGTAACTATTATAATATTGAAAACAAAACCAGCGTGCATGTGTAGAAAATATAATCGTGATTGAAATATATATGATACATTAATATCATTGTGTAAAATAAATTGTTTTAAGTGTACATTTGTAATTAATTACAGAATATGTCGTAAACTAAAGTCTTGTATTGAAATAATTCCAAATGATAACACCCTTATTTATTACTAAAAGAAGTCTTATTTCTAAAGTTACCATGGACATATATATTTGTCAAACTGCTCGTTAAAATAACCGATTCAGTTAGTTCAGAGAGGGAAGATGTAATGTGCGGGGGCGGGGGCGCAAAAGTTTATTTGTTTTGCACCCGGGGGCTGACAACCCTCATTACGCCACTGATCCCCACCTGTGGATTATATCAACGGTAAATTAGCCCGTGGCCCCAATCGTCACGTCGGTCGAGGGGGCATTCACCCGCTAGCAAACGACGGTGGCATGAAGCTGCTCTATCTACTCCTAGACTACAACTTGTATGTCATCTCAACCAAGCACTTGCCGCATGGACGAAAGCATCTTATGTCGGACCACCACGAAGCAGCCCGGGACAGATCGACTACACCATGGCCTCCATATGGTGGGCCAATGAAGCATGTCACGTGCGAGTAAGGTGGGGCCTGAGCATGATGCCATGGGGACGGACGTACGATCACACCGCCTTGGAGATGATGTGACAGATTAAACAGAAGACCTAGAAACGACGTCGACTCAACGTCAGCGTTCTACGGGACGATGGAACGCATGCGCTATATGATGCCGCAGTCCGCCAGGCGCTCGCAAGGACACATGGCGGGTACATCGACCAGCTACGGGATCGACTGAAAACAGCAATCACAGTAGTAGCCGAGCGGACATTGCCGCCAGAGACAGTGAAGAAGCCCTCCATGTGGCACTTGTCAGCTGACACCCTGGAACTGCCAACAATGCGACAGTCGCCCTATGACACTCTGACGAACACCGAGTGCACGGTTATGCAGCGACAAATAACACAGGCGTCCCGAGCCGACTGGAGGAGATTCGTAGGCGGCATCGTGGAAGATATGAAGCGGACAGACGAAATAGGCTAAGTGCATCGTCTAGCCCGGCAACTGGGAGAGAGTGGCAACAACCGTGGTACAGAACTAACGCACAGCATCGGTGGTGCTGTACTGCTGACATAGCAACAAAGACTCGTCGCGTGGACGCACTTCATATCCCGCAAATTCACAGCCACAAGCAATGCTGCACCCGACCCATTACCTGCCGAACCTCTCCCGTCCGATGTAGCCGAGGCTGCATGTACACCTATATCGCATGAAGAAATGGACTGAACAGTCAGAGTGTCTACGCAGTGGACGCGCCATTGGCTACGACACCGTGCCAGCGGGGTAACTGAAGGCGTCGGACGCTGCTCGAGACGCACTGTATGATATCATCGCCTCGATCTGGCGGATGGAACCGCTACCCACAGAGTGGTCCACCGACGAACTCATGATGATATACAAGCAAGGTCCCAGAAGCGCCATCTGCTTGCTCAACCACGCATAGACGGCCATATCCATCACCATCATGTGGAGAGTAAAGATAATCCTTGACAGACGCATTGCGGACAGCCAAAACTGTTTTCGGGAAAGAAGGGGATGATGGGACAACATATTCATGCTAAGACAGTCTGTGGAAGACATAGTGCATGGCTGCGGGGAAAGCGTCGTGTGTGTTTGTTCATTATAAGGCTGCATTCGACAGTTTCAGTCACGACAGTGGAACACTCTCTTCCTAAGAAATTCGTCGACTTCATCGTGTCAGGGTACGGATAGGCCAAGGTCATTGTTAAAGGTCCCAGTAAACGTTCCACTGCCGTAGAAGCCTGCCATCGAGTACTGTAAGGCGACTGTTTGAGTCCCTTGTTATTTATCTACGCGCTGGATTATAAATTCGCTTGTTGCACCGAGCCCGACGACAGAATTACACTGCCGTGAGGCGTTCGCCTTAAAGACATTGACTCTGCTGATAACATCGGACTGCTGAGCAGGGTTGCCAGAGCGGCGACTGACCGACTTACCCGGCTAGAGCAAGCCCTGGACTTCAATATCAGCGTTGCCAAGACAAACTATAGGAAAACAAGCGCAGCTGGATGTGGCTGGAGCAACGGCGCCTGGTACGGAAGGTATTCGATGCCACAACAATATATATATATATATATATAATGTTATACTCCCTATTGTACATTTCAATGTAACTATCATATTATTGAAAACAAAAACAGTGTGCATGTGTAGAAGATATAATCGTGTTTGAAATATATATGATACATTAACATCATCATGTACTATAAATTGTTTTTAAGTATACATTTGTAATTAATTACAGAATATGTCATAAACTAAAGTCTTGTATTGAAATAATTCAAAATGATATCACCATTATTTTTTTACTAAACGAAGTCTTATTTCTAAAGTTACCATGGATATATATATTTTTCAAACTGCTCGGTAAAATAACCAATTCAGTTAGTTCAGAGAGGGAAGATGTAATGTGCGGGGGCGCAACATTTTATTTGTTTTGCACCCGGGGGCCGACAACCCTCATTACGCCACTGATCCCCAAGTATGGATTATATCAACGGTAAACTAGCCCGCCATATCAGAGGGAACGTTGGTGGCATTGTGCCCAACCTAGACTGTAACAGAATCTGCACTGACGGCCAACAATAGAACAACAGAGAAAAAACAATTAAACAGCGTGCACGCTATACAACTGTCGTAGCTGACCAATGGGGTCGACAGCAGACTACAGATAGATAAAAATATTTCCTTCTAGGTGCAAATATCTATTCATCTCTTTCTCTGGGCATTTGCTTCCATGTCCAATTGAGTGGAGAGCCACTTCACAGAGGAAGCTAATTGGAAATATCGGGACACGAAAAGTAACGTAATAGTGATAACTACTGCCCTGCCTTGCTGCTCCAGGGGGGAATTCGTGGTGAATGTGTAATCTGTCAGTTTTTTCATAGACAACAAGTATAGTGCGCGTTAACACAGCTTATTCAGCAGACATAATTCTGAGAAATATTAAGATTTGTCTAGACTACGCCGATACTGTCTTAAAAATGGTGAAGATCTTCATCTGTTGTCAAATGGTGAAGATCTTCATCTGTTTGACAGTTGTCGTGACTGTGTGTATCACATGTTAGTGACATTAATTGCTTGAAACAGGGTGATCGTGATTGGGCCATTTAGGTTTATTTGCTGTTTTAGATAAGGGCTATTGAGCAAAGATTGACATGGCATTGGAATCTAGTATCATATGTAGTACTGCTACGAGTTAAGCTAAATGTGGCACACCGATTTTTGTGTGAATGTCATACACTCTATGATATCACACTACGACACAATGATAAGTACATCTAACGAAATGATAACGACGGTATAATGACTACAGCTGTATTTACAATTAGCGTATGTGTTATATCCAAAGAAACTCATGTCACAGTAGTCGAATGTGTCAAAATTATTTCCTAAATTATAATCGTAGCACCACCGATATTAACGATACCCAGTTATACCCATAAATATATCGGGTGGTCAGGGTGGCAGCGACTTCGAAGCCTTGGCGTCAGGAGTGGACACTGCCTGAGTGACGTTGATGACGAACGACAATATCCTAACAGAAGGCGTTGACTTCGCCTACACCGCCTAATTTCGAAGCGGCCCGTGCGATTTCAAATATGGTGCCCAATCGTCAGTGTAATGGAAAACGCCTTTCGGGTGGTCGGAGAAACTCGGGTGATTCCGTCGGTTAAAAACGCCAGGGAAGATGTAAGTATCCGCAATCAACTTATACCTTCTGCTTATTATTAATCATTTACTTTGTTTTGTGTAGTGCTGGAAAGTTACGTATATGTTAACCTCAGCAATGAGTCAAACAAAGTAAACACAAAAGCGCATACATGTTAAGTCTCCGGGGGACTCCTGGAAATCCATCAAATCCCCCGATCTCCTGGAAAGGAGAACCAATCTCCTGGATTTTCAGTGAAACCGAACAATTTTGTTTCTACCTTATTTTCCGAACTCGGCAAGGCCTAATTGGGTTTTATTTCCGGCTGACTCGAGTCTGTTTTTCTGGGTCAACAGAAAGTGGTCAATACCAGTACCAGTGTCAGTGAGTTAATTGCAATCGGTCAGACACCCAGCACAATCTCATGAATAGGGACGTTGGACCAAGGCCATTCGGACAACAAAGCGAAAAGGGGTTGTTTAAATCAGGCCTTGCGTTGACTAGACAATAATAACTATAATCTTCTTGGGTCTTGCCTGTGGTTGATATTGCATATAAGCTTTAGACGAGCACAGTGAACCGCGCTTGCGGCCGCGGGTTCCATATTGTCGCCCCCCGTCAGCTTGCCGATCTTGTAGAACGAAATGTAATCCGTTTAAATCTATACTCAAATAATGTCAGTCGATCCATCTACACTATGTGCACGTTTTATTTAATCCAAGTATATATGTAAATGTTAGAACTGGAACGCATTATAAATGAAAAGATGTATTTTATAACATCAAATGCTCCACCAACAAGGCCAAAGGTCACAGATAGTAAATTCATCACGCATGCCTCCGTCACCCACCATGGTAACAAACTTTGAAGAAAATACAATGCTAAGTTCTGGTTCTTATACTTGTGAATATTGTATCTGTTTGTAATAATGTAATAAAATATTTGTAAAAAAAGAAGATGTATTTACTGCCTATAAGCAAGGTTCTTTGCACCATAAAAATATATATTAATGTATGAACACATATGCCTAGAACATCAAATTAATACACTTTTTTTCTTTCTATCATACCTATAAAACCACGTACATTTTAGTTTACATATAATTTATTTAATATAACACATTAAATACATATTAACAAGCTGCTGTGTGCCATTGACTTAAGAGCACATGTGCAATGCATTTGGAAATAAAGCTGATCTGTGACCATTTTCATAACATGAAATATTCAGATTTATACACAATTCCATAATATCCTGAGACCCCCAATTTACACAAAATTTCCTGATATTACAAGACCCTCCAATTTACTCATAAATCTCATGCATTGACATTTCTGAAACTTAACGTTTTAATATAACATGATTGTTAATGTCTATGGAAAGTATTTTTTTTGTTATATTTTAATCCGATTTATGTATAAATGCCTGATTTTCCAAGATTCTCCGATTTACGTATAAATGCCCGATTTTTCGAGACCCTCTGATTTACGTATAAATCTCCTGGATTGGCGTTTCTGAAACTTAACATGTATGAAAGCGGACATAAGGATTGGTCTACCAAGAGACGGACTCTACCCGCGAGACATAATTGCCTACAAAAGAATTCGGTGCGCCCCATTATTACGGTAAATGGGAGGGGATTATTATGTATTATATCAAATATATTAATCAACAATTGCTAAATGTCAAATTTCCGGATCCAACTACTGACGTTTCCCTTTATTTATGTCAATATCAATTAGTTTCACGAAGTCACATTCCCTCTATTGATCGTTGATAAAGAGTCTTTCCAGTCTGACTACATGTTACGCCTTTCTTCCCGTAACCTTTTGCACTGCAGTTTGTATTAATTGTAATGTTCCACGACATTTACACGACCCGGAAGGTATTACAATTCCATGATTGTGCTCCAGGGGGGAATTCGTGGTGAATGATGTGTAATCTGTCAGTTTTTTCATAGACAACAAGTATAGTGCGCGTTAACACAGCTTATTCAGCAGACATAATTCTGAGAAATATTAAGATTTATCTAGACTACGCCGATACTGTCTTAAAAATGGTGAAGATCTTCATCTGTTGTCAAATGGTGAAGATGTTCATCTGTTTGACAGTTGTCGTGACTGTGTGTATCACATGTTAGTGACATTAATTGCTTGAAACAGGGTGATCGTGATTGGGCCATTTAGGTTTATTTGCTGTTTTAGATAAGGGCTATTGAGCAAAGATTGACATGGCATTGGAATCTAGTATCATATGTAGTACTGCTACGAGTTAAGCTAAATGTGGCACACCGATTTTTGTGTGAATGTCATACACTCTATGATATCACACTACGACACAATGATAAGTACATCTAACGAAATGATAACGACGGTATAATGACTACAGCTGTATTTACAATTAGCGTATGTGTTATATCCAAAGAAACTCATGTCACAGTAGTCGAATGTGTCAAAATTATTTCCTAAATTATAATCGTAGCACCACCGATATTAACGATACCCAGTTATACCCATAAATATATCGGGTGGTCAGGGTGGCAGCGACTTCGAAGCCTTGGCGTCAGGAGTGGACACTGCCTGAGTGACGTTGATGACGAACGACAATATCCTAACAGAAGGCGTTGACTTCGCCTACACCGCCTAATTTCGAAGCGGCCCGTGCGATTTCAAATATGGTGCCCAATCGTCAGTGTAATGGAAAACGCCTTTCGGGTGGTCGGAGAAACTCGGGTGATTCCGTCGGTTAAAAACGCCAGGGAAGATGTAAGTATCCGCAATCAACTTATACCTTCTGCTTATTATTAATCATTTACTTTGTTTTGTGTAGTGCTGGAAAGTTACGTATATGTTAACCTCAGCAATGAGTCAAACAAAGTAAACACAAAAGCGCATACATGTTAAGTCTCCGGGGGACTCCTGGAAATCCATCAAATCCCCCGATCTCCTGGAAAGGAGAACCAATCTCCTGGATTTTCAGTGAAATCGAACAATTTTGTTTCTACCTTATTTTCCGAACTCGGCAAGGCCTAATTGGGTTTTATTTCCGGCTGACTCGAGTCTGTTTTTCTGGGTCAACAGAAAGTGGTCAATACCAGTACCAGTGTCAGTGAGTTAATTGCAATCGGTCAGACACCCAGCACAATCTCATGAATAGGGACGTTGGACCAAGGCCATTCGGACAACAAAGCGAAAAGGGGTTGTTTAAATCAGGCCTTGCGTTGACTAGACAATAATAACTATAATCTTCTTGGGTCTTGCCTGTGGTTGATATTGCATATAAGCTTTAGACGAGCACAATGAACCGCGCTTGCGGCCGCGGGTTCCATATTGTCGCCCCCCGTCAGCTTGCCGATCTTGTAGAACGAAATGTAATCCGTTTAAATCTATACTCAAATAATGTCAGTCGATCCATCTACACTATGTGCACGTTTTATTTAATCCAAGTATATATGTAAATGTTAGAACTGGAACGCATTATAAATGAAAAGATGTATTTTATAACATCAAATGCTCCACCAACAAGGCCAAAGGTCACAGATAGTAAATTCATCACGCATGCCTCCGTCACCCACCATGGTAACAAACTTTGAAGAAAATACAATGCTAAGTTCTGGTTCTTATACTTGTGAATATTGTATCTGTTTGTAATAATGTAATAAAATATTTGTAATAAAAGAAGATGTATTTACTGCCTATAAGCAAGGTTCTTTGCACCATAAAAATATATATTAATGTATGAACACATATGCCTAGAACATCAAATTAATACACTTTTTTTCTTTCTATCATACCTATAAAACCACGTACATTTTAGTTTACATATAATTTATTTAATATAACACATTAAATACATATTAACAAGCTGCTATGTGCCATTGACTTAAGAGCACAT
>CM034536.1:61984044-62138487 GCA_020002185.1 Paraescarpia echinospica
CAACAAGGCTTCTGAGTGGCGACCTTAGGGGTCGAGTTTAAACGGGCAGCTCTAATCGCCCTCATTCCTCTATTTCAATCAGCAGGGTCCAGTTATTTAAAACTCAGTAATTGTATTTCGACGCGTCTCCACCGCCCCTTACGACGCACAAAAGTTACAGGCTTGCAGCACAACATCGACGCGCTTGGGCGACCATGCAAAGCGTCTCCATTGACGAAAACAGCGGGGTGGGTCTATACAGGGTCAAGCGGTCTCCGTCGATAATGGACGACTTCCATATAAGGACAACGTTTCCGATGACGTATTTTGATGGAGCTGGCCAGCTGGCCAATTATATATAGTCTCAAAGATAGCCGTCAGCATTAAACTCTTAACACAGAGAACGACGCAGTGTTAACATATACAGCGTTGGCTTGAGACGGTAGTTGCAAACATACCACGGCGTGAAATTAAAACATTGCGAATATGTTCAACGCCGTTCTAACTGTGGCATTGTGCCTACAGTGTGGACACGCCATGGTGACAGGTACGTGTACATTTGTTTGTTTTACCAAAAAATGGCGTAGTTAATTAATATATAATAACGTGTTTCGGAAAACTATTTGCTAAAAAGCTGTAGATGTTTGTTAGACTGAATCATACACGCATGTACGACGCAAACAATAACAGCCTAACCATTCTTAACCAGTCGTACACACAGCGACTTGCATAATGTGTGTTTTGTCACACACAGTTGATTCTCAATACCAGGAGAACTTTGAATCTTGGCCGCCAAACTGCCCGTTATGTATATCTTATCTTCCACAAGTAGATACAAGTAGATACCCACAAATAGATAACACAGTGCTTGCAAGAAGAGATATTTAAAAATTGTTCCTTTAAACAGATGTTTGTTTTACCAAGAATCTTTTAACGAGAGCCCACTGTAGAAATAGCACTTCTATAAGTCGCACGACTTCAGCTACGCATTTTCACCACATCATACTATGTACTTGTACTGCATGTAAATCGTTACATCAACTGCACCGATCAACTGTTCTTACGGGTGCTCCGCTGTGACTCTTGTAGGAGACGAGAGAGTGGCCATGCTGGGTAATGAGATCGTGGCGTCGGCGTCTGGCGTGGACTATGCCGGGACGACGAGTCTGATGAACGGCGTCGTGCTCAACGAAGGCGTTGTCTTTGCCTTCTCAGCCTTCTTCCGCAGCAGTAAACCCGTCCGCTTTCAAATATGGCGACCCGTCGAAAACGTCTCGGATTCTTACCAGCTGATCGGAGAGACTCGGGTTATTCCGGCCGTGAAGAACGCCAGGGAAGATGTAAGTAAAGCTAGACGGTTAGAAAACTATCACTATACTATTATCTTTCATGGTTGTGACTTTTTACTGTAAAAAAATCAGGGGTGCGGTGGCTCGGCGATAGAAAGCCGGACTGTCATTTGGCATCCACCCCAGTCGTTTCGAAACTTAATAAGCAATTTTGTTCACACCACATTGCTTCTATCTTTCAAAAGCAGTTAGGCACTTGTACGTGGCGGCTCTGTCTGTAAACGCCTGATTCTGTCTCACAGGACAATGCTTGTCGTAGTTGCTTCGTACCGGTAGGTTGCCAGCATGACGCTTTGAAAGCGTAACCTCCTGGTTAGTGTTGTACACATTGATATTGAAACGGTAGAATCGCCAGTAAGACTGATACACAAAGTAGAACCTGTTTGTTTGTAGTTGTTTGCTTGTGCAAATGATCAACACCATAGTCTGTCAGAATGCTGCGGAACTCATTCTAGTATATCTTAAGTTTGTGCCAGGGGAAGTAAATAAAATCACGAACAAGGAGAACATGTGTTGATGAGCTTTGTCTCTAAACTCAGTAAATATCGCCGTGGGTACGGTCGAGATTTCGGGGAATGTAAAAGAACAACCATGTTAACAATCGTTAGCCTGGATAGTCACGCTATCTTCTAGGTTAACTAATGTACCACGCTGACTGTTCGCCAATATAGTATGTCTACTGCGGTTGAATATCACCAGGTGTGAGAAGGCGCCGTTACCTCAGTTTAATTGACCAATTACGCAGAACTACTTGCAGTTGAATGTTATAATATACGAATATCAGTTCTGACCTCGCGTTGGTCGTACACAATTCATGTCACAAGCAAAATCTGCTGTACACCATACATACATTCATTTATGTTGAACGCGTATTTCGCATACTTAAGCAATTACACATGCCAGGCGTGATCTGAGTAGCAGGCACTCTCAATTCAGTCTTTATTACCTTGCTTTGAAAACCGCCTGTGGCCAGCGGCACAATGCAGCAACAAACCACCCATTCACCGAGAGATCTCTGATTGTGATAAATGTGCCCTGCATTCAAGCAGATCCGAGGCCATTTGTCATGTCATTAGGTGTGGCGACTTGTGGTCATCGGGGGCAGTTTTTGTGTGAATGTTGTCGATAATCCCAAAGCGGTTGAAGTAGGCGTCCTGTGTTTCTGATAAACAGCGTGTTAATTATTGTGTCAGTGGTATTGTTTTGACCACACCTAATATATCCTATTTTATACACTTTCCATAAATAAATCTACTACATGTCGACAATATAATGTCAACGGAAATACGGTGCTCTAGAAGAGAACACCACACTACAATAACACTACCTTTCTTCAGCTCCTCATCTTTCTTCTTCATCTTTCCTTTGTTACCTGCCGGGTGGGATCCACGCCACTCCCGCCGTCCTGCCTTCTCGACGATTCGTCCCAATCTAACCCAATTCCTGATCTAATGCAACTTCTCACACTGACGGCTGTTCATCCTTCTGAGATATCCCTCGACACTGTCGCCTCGTCCTAGTTTCGGACTTGTCATCTCCTTTTATTACCCTCTTCTGTTGTGTGGCGTCCTTATGCATACTTGTGAATTTTGCTGTAGATCTACATCGAGAGTAAACTGACTGAGAAGTGCGTATGGGTGCAGAGTGGAGACAGACTGGGGGTGTACAACGAGGAGGCCCCGGGCGCTGTCGCCTACAGCTTCAAGCCGAACAATGCCGACGTGCTGATACACACCGCCAAAAACGCCAGCGAACTTAGCAAAGTGAACGACGTCATCAAGTTCGGGTCTCTGAACTTCCCCTACGTGTTTTCTGCGCTCGCCTACATCGACACGAACATAAGTCTATACGACACAACGGAGGAGTTCCCAGAGTGCCCGAAGGGGCTGCGTATCCCACCCTATGGGATCGTGACTCTCCCCCCTACGTCCCCGCCGACCGGCAGACCAGGTGCCACGGGCGCAACGGGGCCAGCCGGGATTCAGGGAGCCACGGGGGCAAACGGAACGCAAGGAGAGAAGGGAGACGTGGGCAGCACGGGAGAACAGGGCCTTCCCGGGGCTACCGGTCAGCGTGGGTTTAACGGTAGCGTGGGAGCGACCGGCCCGCAAGGCCTGGTTGGTTTGGTTGGCGCTACGGGGGAGAAGGGAGACAAGGGAGATGTCGGTGGCACGGGCCCCAGCGGCCCGGTTGGCTCTCGAGGCCCGGCCGGCGAGACCATCACCATCCCAGTGCCTATCGCCGGCGAGGCTGTGGGTGAGGACAACAACATGTTCTCCGACCCCAACTTCGTCATGGGCCTCTTTATCTGGCTCATCATCCTCACGATCCTCTTCATAATCATCCTCATCGTCTTCATTGTTGTGCGGCGCCGACGAAGCGACGTTGAGCGGCCGAAGCCGAGGAACACGATTGTGTATTCGGAGCGCGTCCAGTCGCATCTCTACGAGAACGACCAGAAGTGGATGGGCGATATGAAGGAAGAGACGGAGACGAACTACAGCAACAACACACTCAAGGCCGACGGCACGGAGAACGACGCTCAACGACCGACGTCCTTCGACTACACGAACGAGTGCGATAAGCAGTTTGACTATGTTAACGGCGAATCCGTCAAGACCGGCATGACGCAGTGCTAGTCCCTGGCCATATCCGCAAAACTCGTCCGTGGTCCAGTCCGCTAAACTCGTCCGAGGCCTGGTTCGCTAAATAAATGACAGTGCTACAGTCATACGACATGAGTGTGGTTGCACTTCGGTCTTCTGTGGTATGTTTAGTGTTATATCAGAGCAACCACTACGCTGTCACATCCATACGTATCTCTCTCGTGTTACTGTATCGTCCGGACATTTTCATGTATTTATGGCGACAAATGTAGACTTTACAGTTGAGCCAGAAAACTGCTGACTGTTCACACAATAAAGAACAGTGTTAGTAGTCGTTGGCAATGTGGATGTACAAGCCAGTGACATTGTTAAAACCAGATGTTGTCAACGGCAGAAACGAAACGTGTAATATACACAAGTACATTATTGGCTGTTTACTGCGCGTACGAACTGAGAAACAGCACAAACTAACCATGTGATTTATAGGTAGATGCATCGCTGTGTTAACGCATTTGATCTTATTTGATCTTCGTTTTCTATTTTCATCATACCGTGCTCCATTGTCGAGCCATCCGTGCTCTATTGTTGAGCCATCCGTGCTCTATTTTTGAGCCATCCGTGCTCCATTGTTGAGCCATCCGTGCTCTATTGTTGAGCCATCCGTGCTCCATTGTTGAGCCATCCGTGCTCCATTGTTGAGCCATCCGTGCTCTATTGTTGAGCCATCCGTGCTCCATTGTTGAGCCATCCGTGCTCTATTGTTGAGCCATCCGTGCTCTATTGTTGAGCCATCCGTGCTCTATTGTTGAGCCATCCGTGCTCTATTGTTGAGCCATCCGTGCTCTATTGTTGAGCCATCAGTGCTCTATTAATGAGCCATCCGTGCTCCATTGTTGAGCCATCCGTGCTCTATTGTTGAGCCATCCGTGCTCTAATGTTGAGCCATCCGTGCTCCATTGTTGAGCCATCCGTGCTCTATTGTTGAGTCATCCGTGCTCCATTGTTGAGCCATCCGTGCTCTAATGTTGAGCCATCCGTGCTATATTGTTGAGCCATCCGTGCTCTATTGTTGAGTCATCCGTGCTCTATTGTTGAGCCATCCGTGCTCTATTGTTGAGCCATCCGTGCTCTATTGATGAGCCATCCGTGCTCCATTGTTGAGCCATCCGTGCTCTATTGTTGAGCCATCCGTGCCTTATTGTTGAGCCATCCGTGCTCTATTGTTGAGCCATCCGTGCTCTATTGTTGAGCCATCCGTGCTCTATTGTTGAGCCATCCGTGCTCCATTGTTGAGCCATCCGTGCTCTATTGTTGAGCCATCCGTGCTCTATTGTTGAGCCATCCGTGCTCCATTGTTGAGCCATCCGTGCTCTATTGTTGAGCCATCCGTGCTCTAATGTTGAGCCATCCGTGCTCTATTGTTGAGCCATCCGTGCTCTATTGTTGAGTCATCCGTGCTCTATTGTTGAGCCATCCGTGCTCTATTGTTGAGCCATCCGTGCTCTATTGATGAGCCATCCGTGCTCCATTGTTGAGCCATCCGTGCTCTATTGTTGAGCCATCCGTGCTCTAATGTTGAGCCATCCGTGCTCTATTGTTGAGCCATCCGTGCTCTATTGTTGAGCCATCCGTGCTCCATTGTTGAGCCATCCGTGCTCTATTGTTGAGCCATCTGAGATCGACATAACGTGTTACAATTGGCATTTGATTACTTGTATATATTGTATCATAAGCTTGCGAAAGTCGCGTTCAAGACGACAATATAATGTTGTTATCGTGTGAATGTAAATATGTATTAAACGAAATAAATCGCATTTGCTTTATTGCACATCGTTTGCCAAGCATGACGTCGTACCGAATCGTACGTTGAATGTGATGTAAATGATGACCTGCGCTGGGTTGAAGAAACGAGATCGTAATTCACATGGGGGATTAGAAACGAAACAATACCACATCAATTTGTTGTTAGAGAGCCGGAGCTGTTGCACACATTAACGACCGCACGAACAACCGCACCGACGACCGTACTGACTACCGCAACAATGAACACACCGACGACAAGGCATATATCCGCATTAGCAGCCATATGATGACTAAATAACGGTGCATTCTGCATATGTCAGCTGTGTAACATGACTGTCAAAATTGACTTCAATAGTACCCGAGGTAAACGCCGGGATACACTGACACTTTTCTCCCGACCAGACCAGATCAGAACAGACCATACCAAACTACCCTCTACTGCAGTGTATCCACAACACCGACCAACACCGACTGAGCCGGTGTCGGTGTGCCAGTGTATCCACAACACCGACCAACACAGACTGAGCCGGTGTCGGTGTCGGTGTGCCAGTGTATCCATAACACCGACCAACACAGACTGAGCCGGTGTCGGTGTCGGTGTGCCAGTGTATCCACAACACCGACCAACACCGACTGAGCCGGTGTCGGTGTCGGTGTCGGTGTGCCAGTGTATCCATAACACCGACCAACACCGACTGAGCCGGTGTCGGTGTCGGTGTCGGTGTCGGTGTCGGTGTCGGTGTGCCAGTGTATCCGCAACTTTATGCTTAGATTCCACGTCAGTTACAAATAACAGAGCATGTTTTAATAACACGTAGCACGAACACTTTCCCAAGGGCAACATGACGACATTGAATTACATTCTTTCGAATGCACACCACACTTAACTGTCCGTTACTGACCTACCTTGCACGCATGACGTGCTCGCGGCTGACGCAATCATTTGAATACAATCCACCAAATTATGCAATCACTGTTGAAAGTCCGACATTCATGTAAACGTCCAGAGAACTCGGTAATATATTCTAAGAAGCATGAACGTATGTCCGCTGTAAATTAGGTGCACCTGAAAAACTATCACAATTCATGACCCAATCATATCTCATGGCAAAATCAGTTATTGGAAATAGCATATCTGTGTATACGACATAACAGTTAGTTCAACGCAAAACCTGTTTACATAACTTAAATCAGTTCTAAGTAATACCAATACAAAGTAATCACTTGACTTCATGAAATGTAGCGAAGATAAAATCAAACCAGGCGCCCACAGACAAATAACGACGTGAATCGGCCACAGTCTAGCAATGCAGTCATGATTGCTTCGAGTCGCGCATGCCAAGACTAAGTAAAACACCCGGGTATATGTGTGCCGGTGCGTGTGTGTGTGCGCGTGCGTGTGCGTGTGCGCGTGCGCGTGTGCGTGTTTAAATTGCGCAACTGGCCTTCATTTGAATGAGGTTATAATATATTAAAAATGTACACCCGCCCATTGGGGAACAGAATGTGCCGACCATTTAACTCACTGTTTTCATTGAAGAAATAAATAACTATAATTAGCTGTAGATGTGTCTTCCTATGTGCATAGCTAATTGGTTAAACAGAGACCGATTGTCTGAGGACGCGATTGAACATTGAAAGAAGAGAGTATACAACATCGCCTCGGAGAAGATATGCTTAAAGTGATCAAAAGTTAGCGTGTTAACAAATAGAGAAACATATAAACTAGTATCGTTGCCAACCTAGACCTTCCTTACTGCGACGTCACGAGGCGCTCGACCTGCAAACAGAACAGAAAACAGTGTTCTCAACGTATACATTACTATGATGAATATTACCCATACAGCTTTTTCGAAGATAATTGCCCAAAGAGACGACATCCCTCTGGCAGCTGCAGAATCAGTATATGTGCAAGTATATAAACAACTATTATAATACGATGATTACGAGTCAATAAACATGTGGCTTTGTTACCATCTGAGGCTTTTTATTTTGGGTAACTCCAATTATTGTTGACAAGTGAAAAGTTATATGGCATTTTTTATGCGTTAGTCTTATCTATTAATTTATCCAAAAAATTTAGTAATGGGTATAGAATTGAGTCATCAAACTATATTGACTCTGGACGGAAGGCGGCGATGTGAGTACTATGAAATCAAGGGAGTGGAACATTCTTTTTGGAGTTTCTGTTTACAGCAGCCCACGATTGCGAATGCGTCAATCTTGCGCACTGTGCCTGTTCAGCCACGCGTGACCGAGCAATCTGCCATCCACAACGTCAGCACGTCTTTCATTACTTCTCTCTTATAACCAAGGCCACACCTCAGACCTACCGGAAGTCGATGCCATCTGACAGACTTTAAACTTGCATAATAAAAAGGTGACAAAAAGATGGTCCTGTGGTTTGACCTTTGCATTCTTCGGTGGAGGATGTTTGTATAGCCGTCCTACATTTGGAAGTAGGATTGGTAAACATCTTAAATTATGTCAAATACATGTTTCGTAATACAATAGCTATGAAATTGAGACTTACAACGTTTCGACATTTGTTGACAGTTGTCACCAGGAACTCGGCAGATGTTTTAAACTGTTGAATTAATTCCATGTATTGATTTGGATGAATGTATTAATGTCGGACCATGAAATTACTATACTCATATAATGCATTTAATTTTTTTTATCTTGAAAATCAATTATATATTTGTGATTTAAAGAGCGTGGACCGTACGGAAAATGTGTTATTATATATATTCTAAGAAGTTATTAATATAGCTTCAGTAATTAATTGAAAAATAAATAATAAACACATAATGTGTTGGTGGTGTGTGTGCGTGTGCGCATGCGTGTGGGCCTACGTGTGCATATATATGTATTTATGTCTATAGGTATACGTGTGTGTCAGTGTATATTTGTCTTTGTGCATCTGTTTGCTTGCATATGTGCATATGTATGTCTTTGTATACGTGTATTTGTGTAACCGTGTATTGGTATATGTGGGTATGTGTCTGCGCACATAGTCAGCGTGTGGCAAAATGAAAAGATACGATACCCTCGTAAGATTTCCGCGGTATAGCTACACTTCATAAGACAGTCAGAATATGAAAAAGAGCATAAAAAAGTATGTAGATAAATGTTGTTCGTGTTACAAAAATGGCATCATTGCTTTTGAACTTCTGTTTGAAGACTGAATTATGGGGATAGTATCTAGATAACAGTAAATGTCTTAATAAGGCGCAGCAAAGATTACATACGTGGCTGTTATTGAACGAATACGTTGCCCGTGTATATTGCTGTAGCGAAAAGACGAGTCAGCTTTGGTAGATGACACCACGTCGATCATATCTCAATCTGAAAGTGGCTAGAAAGTTAAATGTTTAGCTAGTGCATGAAAACATCGCATGCGTTTGAACAATTGCAAAATACAAATAGCTACTTGTTGCTGCATTGGGTGCGTAGAAACAAAAAACAGGTAAAAGTATGAATTAAGTCAGGCACTTAGAAGTCTGAGTACATATGATAACATTACAGTGTTGCAATGTTTAGCACCATTAGTAAACACACATAAATGCGCGCGCTAGCGTTAATAACTAATCTGACGCATCAATGTCCTAAAGTGTGTTTATGAAAATTATGGGAATGCCAAACAGTGTTCTCCATCTCAGTAACAGACCAAGTGTATTTCTACATATGAGACTTAACCTTATTATAATACCACGAAACCGACGCGTATGTTTGTGTAATACTGTTTTGAAAAAACCTTATATAATTTGAGTGAAGAGGTTCTTCTGACTGGATGGGTGAAATGAGTATTATTTACATTTGTTTGCGGTTAGTTTACCTTATATTTCGTGATATTTGGATTGCTCGCAGCAATCTTCATCAGACGGCTACCGCTATATATTCTGCGCAAACGTATCACTCTGGGGTGTGTCCCTCCTTCCGCGGCCTGGGTGGCTTTTCAGCAGATCGTCAAATATATCGATTCATGTTGTGTTTAATTATTTAATCCTGATCGCTTCTTTGATACCTATTGTTCTCTAGTCCGACTCCATGTCTACAAATGTGGCTCCCTCCAAGTCGCCTATGTGATTCAGTTGCTCAGTGAAAGCCGTTTTGTACATCTCTTTTATCTGGTGATCTTCTGATGCTCCGGGTGTAGGGTCAGCATGCCAATGCTTAACGGTAGATGCGTGATGAATATTTCTGAGAGCATTTGAAACGTAGCGGAATATACGATAACCTAACTGTGAAAAAGCACAAATATTACTAACCTTAGGTAATAATTTATATACTTGATTCTACACGTGTCTACACATGCCGCGGGAAAACATATCACTCCAAACCAACACAATTTATTCTTATTCTTGCTCTTCTTCTACGTCGTCGTCGCCGTCGTCGTCGTCGTCGTCGTCGTCGTCGTCGTCGTCGTCGTCGTCGTCGTCTTCCAAAGGAAGCCGGACACCAACGACAAGAACAACAAGTATAACAACAACAAGTATAACAACAACAACAACAACAACAACAACAACAACAACCACAACAACTACCACCACCACATCAACAACAACACCACCACCAACAACACTCACAACCACAACAACCACAACAACCACAACAACCACAACAACCACAACAACAACAACAACAACAACCACAACAACAACAACCACAACAACAACATATCGATGTGTTTTATCTTTATTAACCGTTTAAATTTACTAAAACAGTATTATCACAGAGATGTATGTGTACGATGCGTAATATATATATATGTCACATATATATATATTTTATATATATATATATATATGTATATATATATATAATATATATATATACATATATATAATACGTCACATATATATGTATATATAATATATATATATATATTATATATATATATATAATATATCTATATATTGACGTATTATATATGAGCACTAACGCGCAGTTCCCAATAGTGACTCACCAAGCCACGCTCGGAAACATGAACTGGTATCTTAGAGTCAGACAGTGGGTAAACAGACGAACAATGGAACTGTAGGCTGGGCAAAATGACGTGACGCTGTGACGAACCCACTCAATCACACCTACGCGTTCACCCAACTGAGTAAATTACATGTTTAACTCTTGTATGTATACAATATTGACGACATCACAGAATGAATCCAAGTACACGTCTCCCTACTGTAAAATTAGTGTTTACATTCGGCGTTTGTGAAACGATCCCCTGGCGCATTTAAAACAGGTCGCAAGTGAGTATCTCGTCACGCATCGCTGACCGGCAACGCACATGCTATATATAGACTGTGGTTCCTGTGACGCACATTTCGTCTCCGGAATCCCCGGATTCTATGAATGGGCCCACGTACCGGCTTTATGTATGCTAGAATATATATAGCGGGCGATTCCACTCAGCAGACATAAGCATCATCTGCCATCTAGAAAAACGACGTTCACAGGAATACTAAGATTCGACTCAACACCATCAGCGAAATGGAGAATATTATACTGTTCATAAGTTTGACTGTTGCTGTGACTATGTGCACCACTGGTTAGTAAATAAATGTTTTTCTCGAAATAATATCATAGTGATTGAACCATCTGTTTGGCATATGTTGTATATAAAGTACTTCTGTAATGTTGTGACAGGGTGAAGCTACATATACCAGGGCCAAACTAATACCTGTTGTACTAGTGCTGTCAATTAAACTAAATATGGTACACCTAATTGTGTATTATGCAGTGAATGTCATTGATTGTATTTAATCACGGAAAAATAAGAACATAACGTCAACATTACAACGACTGGGGTAAAATTACGGTTAGTGTTTATCTTACGTGATAACAGTCTTATATCCAAATAGGTTCGTGCTCGTCTTATTAGTTTGTTTAACGCCAATTCTGGATCAACTGTGCCAACTCTAGATCCGAAATTTGTACATAATATCTCCGATGTTAACAATACATTGTTTCACTCATGTACAGATCGTGTGGACATGGTTGGCAACGAAATCAAAGCCTCGGCGTCAGGAGTGGACATTGCCGGGGCGACGTTGATGATGAACGGCAAGATACCCACAGAAGGCGTTGTATTTGCCTACTCCGCCTACTTCCGGAGCGACAAGCCCGTTAGATTTCAAATATGGCGCCCGGTCGTCAACGTATCGAGGAACGCCTTTCGACTGGTCGGAGAAACTCGGGTGATTCCGTCGCTGAAAAACGGTAGAGAGGATGTGAGTATTTGCAATAAACGCATACATTCGTGTGTGACATATACTAATTTGTTTAGCGTGATACCAGATTATAATAATATGATGTTTCACAATTATACATATGAGTATATCTAAGCAATTAGTAACCCAATGTCAGTAAACATTGTTGACACGAATCATAATGGTCTGTTGAAAAAACAAATCCTACATGCGTGAGATTGTGAAATAGAAAGCAAAACAGAGCATCGTTATAATAATAATAATAATAATAATGTATTTATTTCAGACAATCATGATGTCCATATATACAAATACATCAATAAAATATGTAAATAATATAAAAATACATAGATAAGAACAATATGTTTAAAAATTATATAAATCCCGGACCCACTGGTGCCGCAGTTTCGAAGTACAATACACGTCGCTAGTTTTAATGCTATAAATAATGGGATTCAAAGACATGTCAATCCTATTCATTAAGCTAAAAATAGCCTTTCTGATTACACATTTACCCGAGCTGACATTAGCTGTAGCAAACATGTGGCTAGCGCTACATCTCATGGGCAAATTGTTCAATATCCTGAAAGAGTTGTTATATGCAACAATGAATTGATGAAAATTAACTTTTCTAAAGTTCACCCATAACGCACACATATAGATATTACCAAAATACGCTGTAAATAGCTTATTTTTTACAGCAGTTGAACAAAAGTGAAACTTTTGACGTAACATGTTACTCTTGGCATACAAAAGTCTCACTTTGGCTTGCATGTCAGACTCATCAGACAAGTTATTAGAAATGACATGTCCAAGATATTTACAAGAGGTGGCAAAGTTTAACTTCTTTCCTCCTAATGTCATTTCTTTAGACAGATTTGACTTTCTAGATTCAAAGTACATGACCAGGGATTTACTCGCATTGTATTGCACATCGTGCTCACATCCATATGAGTAACACATGTCTAGTAGTGTTTGTAGTCCTTTAGCAGAAGGTGCAAACAGAAGTAGATCATCGGCGTATATAAGGTGATTAACAACCATGTTACCAAGACTACAACCGATTTGTTTTTTGTGCAGTTGTATACTCAGATTATCCATATAAATGTTAAAAAGCAAAGGGGATAACTTCCCACCTTGCTTAACACCATTGCCTACCGAGAAGAAGTCCGAGTAGGTATTTCCCCATCGTATGCATACACATTGATTATTGAATTCATTGCTGAGTATTCTTAAGATATAGTTCGGTACATTTCGTTGTTCTAGTTTCGTTATAAGTTTATTTCCGTTGACACGATCAAACGCCTTTGATGCATCTAAAAATGCGACGTGCATAGCTGAACCATGTTCAGTGTAGAACCTTAATAATTCCTTAAATGCAAACACGCATAACTCCGTTCCATGTTTAGGCTTAAAGCCAAATTGATTAGGAGTGGTTTCCAAGTACATTTTCATTCTGTTAAAAAGAACAGTGTCTATTATCTTCGAAAATATATTCGATAGACATATTGGCCTATAATTCCCTTTGTCGTTTACTCGTCTATTTTTGTCTTTAATAATTGGTACAATAACAATAACGTTGTTATGTTGACTTAGTTTCCCGTTTTTATATGTTTTCTTTAAAAAGAATAAAGAATACAAGATAACATTCCGATTACTGCAAAATACATGAACTGAAATCTTATCTAGGATATAAGTAGTAAATAAGATTCAAGGAACTCATTAAAAATTAGATGTATAAAAGAAACCATATCTACTAGTGAATGTATCATTTCTGACAGTCGTGTTACAATTCCAGATCTACATCGCGAGTAAATTCACGGAGAAGTGCATGCGAGTTCAGGCCGAGGACAGGGTCGGCGTGTACGTCGAGGAGGCCCCGGGCGCCATCGCCTACACCTTCGACGGAGCGAGCCCCGACGCCCTGGTACACACACAGACGAACGTCGCGGAGCCGCAGCCGACGGCCGTCAACGAAGTGGTCGAGTTCGGCTCACTCACCTTCCCCTACGACTTCTCTGTGAAAGCCTACTTCGACACGAACATGACGCTGTATGACGTCACTGACGGCGACTTCCCGGCTTGCCCGAAGGGATTGACGATCCCTCTATAGAGACGTCACTCTTCCGCCGACATCCCCGCTCCTCCCGTCACGGAGCGACCGGGAGCAACGGGGGAGAGGGGAGAACGGGGTTTCAACGGGAGAGTCGGCGCCACTGGTCCACAGGGAGCAACGGGAGAACGCGGGGAAGAGGGCAAGACGGGCAAACAAGGCGAGCATGGCGCGACGGGAGTGGCCGGGTTCAACGGGTCAGTGGGAACTACGGGGGAACGAGGTCTACGTCGACCGTAAGCCGCAGCCGCTGATCGCCGACGACGAGGATCTTCCGTCGTGGGTGGGCAGCATGAAGGAGGAGACGGAGACGAACTACAGCAACGAGACGACGACGTCTCGGCCGGACCAACCCGCCTCCGTGAAAACGACCAACGAGAAGGGCCACTTCGACAACGCCGGCTTTGCGGACGACGACGAACTGAAGAACTACTGACGACCAAATGTTTTCACATCTTAACGGATGTTCATGAACTGTATTGTGAGGAACGACTGAAAGACTGTTCTGCGGAATCGTCGTTGATCGCAATGAACTATGAAATAGCATAAAGTACTACGTAAAGTTGAAAAATAACATTGGAATATCCAGTGTGGTTATACGCTTGTGATTCATCGTAATGATGTGGGTTTGGCTCATATGTAAAGTAGAGCATAATGGACAGGGTAGGATGTAGCAAAACTTATCTACCATTTAAAGAAATATTGTGTCCTTCAACGCAATATTACTTCGGTAGACAGCATCGCCGTGATACGTTTTTTCCGGTACACAATGCTAAATGTTATGTATGTTGGCAGTATTGTGCATAATTATGCTAATTGTTAATTTAACACCCTGTGATTTAACGTGAAAACTTTTACTGTTTTAATTATATATTATATACCTAGTCGTTCATGTGTCACTGCCACAAGTAAATGCGGCAGTTGTGAACACAGTCACCAAAACGTCGTTGCATTTATGCTGTATCTTAACATCTGCATAATATTATGGACTTTGTATACGTTACACAATGGATGAGCAGTATTTTTATTTTGATATCGACGAATTGTACATATTATTATACATATTTACAACAATATTTATACATAATAATAATAAAATGTGATGTATTTATAAAAAGAATCGTTGGTTTCGGCAGCAATGTGATATCATTATTATAAGTATTATACTAAAAATCGTTGGCTTCAGCAGGGCTACCACCATCACGGCCACCGTCACTAGCATCGCCAAGATATCACCCGTACCCATCACGTATCCTCTACAACCACAATCAACACCTCATCCACCACCTTACACGCCCCCACAAAGACCACATCTACAACCACTCGGACTACCACAACTACCACAACCAACACGTATAACATGTTATGTAAATGCCATTTTACATTTCTTCTTGATGCGTCATGCATTCCAATATAGTTACTGATACAGATGGCCTATCTTCCGACTCAACTGTCGGGAGATAGGCCCACTAGAAATCGATGCCCCAAACATATGATAGTAGGCCTATTCTATGTAATATGGCGACATCTGAACACAACGGTATTATCTATTTGAAATATTAACACTTGTACACTTACTACAACAAATGTTGATATATATTGCCCTCCATACGTAGTAGTAATACTATACAATTACCTAGCTTTCCCTTTCGTTATGTAAATATCGGCATATGTTATGACGTAATCTACCACCCACTAGTTGAAGAGAAATATCTCCGCCAAAAAAATGGTTCCGCTCTAGTCTCTTTTCGTTGTCAAGAAAGAGTGTGTGGCTGCAGATGCTTAGTTTGGCTGTTGCCGTCAGATGACAACAGTTCATTTCGACGACAGAACCTGCATTTACGAATACAATTAATGTTATATAATAATTTGTTTTTGATAACGCTAACATGTTTCTGAGTTTTATAAAAAAAGAAAAGGTTCCTAAAGTAAAAGTTTGTGACAAAGTTTACTACTATGGCATTAGAACCCGCGACATAAACGTTACTGTTTGGAATTCCGTTTTTTAATAGTGCAATGTATGTTAATGTAATCTAATTTTTAAATTGTTTAGAATGCTATGTATATACAAAAAACTGCTCTTATTTTATAACGTATTATAACAGTTAATTCCTCTGGATACTGGGTACTGAGAATAACCGATCATCTTTGTCAAAATGGCTCCATAACAGCACAACATCGTTGATATATTATTTTGTAATGCCAATTCTCTCATTGCATTATGCTTTGTACGGCACTTACCTACTTACTTACTTACTGGATAATCACTCATTCTCGTCTTCGTTGTAGACCGATAGTCGTTATTTAGACGTACCATTAACCATACATGTTTTTCTTTTTTAGGTTTAATTTACAAAAAAATGTTTTGTAGAAAAGACCATCTATCCGAAAGAACTAAACTGATTTTATCAGATGTCTGGGTTTAAGGTTCACATTCGCCACCTATACTCCGTTGCCAGTGCATTAGGGTCTTCGTTCCTGTTCCAAATCCTTAACAGAGGATACTTGAACCCAGTATACCCATTTTCCTAAAATATTTCCTTACTTACTACCCATAACGCCCTCTGGCGTTTAGGGCAGCGACGACGTTCCTCCACCTCTATCTGTCTCCAGACATTCGCTGTATGGTGCCCCAGCTATGGTTCATTTCCCTCGGTTCCGCCTCCACAGTTCCCCCCATGTTGTTTTGGGGCGCCCACCTTTCAACTTCCCTACTGGCGTCCACCAGACAGCTCTTTTTGTGATGGTGTCTGCATTCATGCGAACGAAGGACTTGTCAAATGTACCTCCAGCGTCTTCTTTGAATGATGGTGGGCATGTCCTCTTGCTGGCATTGGGCATGCAACTCCTGGTTGGATATGGTTCTTGGCCAGAAGATCCTGAGGTTTTTTTCTGAGGCAGATCGTGTGGAAGGTGGACAGTCTGGCTAGGTCCTGCTCCGTCATTCTCCAGCACTCCGTCACATACAGAAATGTTGAGAGTAGGCAACTCTGGAAAATTCTGAGTTTTTTCCTTGTGTTGTACTGTGCTGATCGCCAAATTGCAAGTAGGCCCATGAAGACAGTCCGTGCCTTGTTCTGTCTCTGTTGCGGGTGTCTATGCTAGTTCGTCCATCTTGGCTAATAACACTTCCAAGGTAAGCGAATGTTTCAGAGCTGGAAAAGTCTTTGTTATCCATCTTCACTGAAGCTGACATGTTACCATTCAGGGTCATGACTTTCGTCTTCTTCTGGCTGATTCGCAAACCAACCTGACGGCCAAATCTGCTAAGGCGGGTTTGGCCATCAGCCTGAAAAACTACGTAACATTCAAAAGTAACGTAGGAACATCAAGTGTGATCCTTCGCTTCTGATTCGTCGCAGTGAAGTGGTTTTGGCTCATACATGAAGTTAAAAATGGCCAGGATAGGATATAGCACAATATTTATACCAAATAAAGGAACGCTGTGTCTTACAGCGCTATTTTTAATTCGGTGATCAGCTTCGTTGTGCTGGCGATTTTGGTACTCAGTGGTATATGTTATGTTTTAACATGCTAATGGTCTTTAACAGTGTCCTGTTATGATACTGCTTTGGCAAACAGCGTCGTCGTGCAAACCTGTTCGACATACACTTTCAAATTTGACGTTTGTAACAATATTGTACACAATGCTAATGGTATTTAACACACAGTGATCTAATGCAAAAACTGTCATTATATTTATGATGCAATGTTGTGTTATATGGTCAACCTAGTCGTTGACGAGTTACTGCCACTGATATTGGTGTCAGTTGTATATACACAGCTACCGCCATATCGCTGCATTTATGCCATAACTTAACATTTGTATAGCATTCTTCACTTTGCGTACGTTAACCATTGCATGAGCAGTATAATAAATTTTCGTGTCATAGAATTATTAATAATATTTTGTATTTTAATACTATTTATACATCATAATAAAACGTGATATATCTTAAAATCGTATTGTTGGCTTCACATTGACTGTCTCCACAGCCGTCATTTGCACCTCGTCTTCACCCATAATCATCAACGCCATATTCTCTAGGACCACATCCACTACACCAACCATCATCTAACACATTCCAACAATCTCTTCATATACCGCAACCATCTCCACCGCTACAAATAACGCGTATAACACATGAATTGTATCCTAATTTCCATTTCATCCTGATGAGTCATGCCTTATCTTACCTATCCTCTTTGCTCCAGTTGGAATGTCAATAAATGTCCTCCAGTCAGTTTCAAGGTCCTCGTTGCTCGAACGAAATGATTTAGCAGAAACAAAAGTATATTTTTCTATCGTCGTGATTTGTAGTAATTGAAATAATTCACCAATGGTGCGGGACTAAATCACGTGATTTGTTTTGTTCCCTCCTGACAACCACTGATGCGACCTTTGGTACGACCATTGATACGACCTTTGGTACGGCGTCAAGTGAGAGGATGTGGTTCGTACTGCTCGTTCCACTAAACGGCAGCGACGATCGATTTGTTCTTATGTTTACAACAAAACTACGGACAGGAAGGATTGTTCGCGAACTTTTTCAACTGAAAGAGACAACATGTCTGGTACGTTCGAGTTGATGAAACTCTGATTTATTCATACAATTTTTATTTAAGACTGTAGCAGGTTTGGATCGCTGTAATTTATCTAAGGTAACCATGGTTAAGAGTAGAGTAAACTCCTGTCATTGTTAAAGCATTTGGTAAATCACACCACCTCCCATTTCACCCTTACGGTATAAAAGTTTGGTTCCCGCTGTCTTCTCGACTACCATAATAAAGAAACTACTTGCTGATTGCCGACAGCACTTTTATTAACACTCGATGCACCACGTTATGGACAGATCATTAATGAACTACAAATGTGTTGTGTCAATTTACAACAGGTGCGCGTTCAAAGTAAAGGTCACATCATATCAAATTAAATTTATTGTAACTCATTACAATACATACAAATACAAATCAAATGAAAACAAATCATATATAATAACGTAAAGGGAACAACAAGGGAAGAACATTATATATATATATATATATGCATATATATATATATATATATATATATAATGTTATACTCTCTATTGTACATTTCAATGTAACTATCATATTATTGAAAACAAAAACAGCGTGCATGTGTAGAAGATATAATCGTGTTTGAAATATATATGATACATTAACATCATTATGTATATAAATTGTTTTTAAGTATACATTTGTAATTAATTACAGAATATGTCATAAACTAAATTTTTTTATTGAAATAATTCAAAATGATATCACCATTATTTTTTTACTAAACGAAGTCTTATTTCTAAAGTTACCATGGATATATATATATTTTAAATTGCTCGGTAAAATAATCGATTTAGTTAGTTCAGAGAGGGAAGATGTAATGTGCGGGGGCGCGGGGCGCAAAATGTTGTTTTGTTTTGCACCCGGGCGCCGACAACCCTCATTACGCCACTGATCCCCACCTATGGATTATATCAACGACCGTGGCCCCAATCGTCACGTCGGTCGATGGGGCATCCACCCGCTAGCAAACGACGGTGGCATGAAGCTGCTCTATCTACTCCTAGACTACAACTTGTATGTCATCTCAACCAAGCACTTGCCGCATGGACGAAAGCATCTTATGTCGGACCACCACGAAGCAGCCCGGGACAGATCGACTACATCATGGCCTCCATGCGGTGGGCCAATGCCGCATTTCACATGCGATTGATGGGGCCTGAGCATGATGCCATGGGGAAAGACGTACGATCACGCCGCCTTGGAGATGATGTGGCAGATCAAACTGCAGAAGACCGAGAAACGACGTTGACTCAACGTCAGCGTTCTACGGGACGATGGAACGCCGACTGGAGGAGATTCGTATGCGGCATCGTGGAAGATATGCAGCGGGCAGACGAAATAGGCTAAGTGCATCGTCTAGCCCGGCAACTGGGAGAGAGTGGCAACAACCGTGGTACAGAACTAACGCACTGCATTGGTGGCGCTGTAATGCTGACATAGCAACAAAGACTCGATGCATGGACCCACTTCATATCCCGCAAATTCACAGCCACCAGCATTGCTGCACCCGATCCATTACCTGCCGAACCTCTCCCGTCCGATGTAGCCGAGGCTGCATGTACACCTATGTCGCATGAAGAAATGGACCGAACAGTCAGAGTGTCTACGCAGTGGACGCGCCATGGGCTACGAAGCCGTGCCAGCAGGGTATCTGAAGGCGTCGGACGCTGCTCAAGACGGACTGGATGACAACATCGCCTCGATCTGGCTGATGGAACCGCTATCCACCGACGAACTCATGATGATATAAAAGCAAGGTCCCAGAAGCGCCATCTGCTTGCTCAGCCACGCTTAGACGGCCACATCCATCACCATCCTGTGGAGAGTAAAGATGATCCTTGACAGACGCATTGCGGACATGTATGTATGTGTACGATGCGTAATATATATATATATATATATATATAAAAAATATATATATATATATATATCTGTGACGTATTATATATGAGCACTAACGCGCAGTTCCCTATAGTGACTCACCAAGCCACGCTCGGAAACATGAACTGGTATCTTAGAGTCAGACAGTGGGTAAACAGACGAACAATGGAGCTGTAGGCTGGGCAAAATGACGTGACGCTGTGACGAACCCACTCAATCACACCTACGCGTTCGCGTTCACACAACTGAGTAAACTACAAGTTTAACTTTTGTATGTATACAGTATTGACGACATCACAGAATTAATCCAAGTACACGTCTCCCTACTGTAAAATTAGTGTTTACGTTCATGATAAGTTATTAATGACGCTGTTATTACGTAACCGATAATATATCGCGTAGTGCGTGATATGATTCATATTTCTTAAATTTTACTGA
Organism: Paraescarpia echinospica; assembly: GCA_020002185.1. Lineage (NCBI taxonomy): Eukaryota > Metazoa > Annelida > Polychaeta > Sabellida > Siboglinidae > Paraescarpia > Paraescarpia echinospica. The sequence continues at coordinate 62,005,013 of CM034536.1, forward strand.
CTTAATTTGATTTGCTTACTCGGGGCTATGTACAGAAAAACAAAGTATCATTGTCAATTAGCCAGATTCATTATTTAGCAGACCAAAGCGACGCATTCATTACGACAATAGGTGGAAGGAGATTTTAGTTTGTCTCGGGTTCATGTCTACTCTTTACCCCGTAGGTCCCCGCAGCTACCACTAAAGTAACTACAAGCGACGTTTTTATAAAGTCTGATGGAAAATGATGGACTATATCCCTAACATTATTTGACACTCGACGCACCCCTCACAGTGTAATGTACTTCACATATTGCAGACGGCCCCGTTTTTATTAACTTTAAATTAGTAAAATATTACTACATTGCCGTATAGACCTGATGTATAATGCACAATAAGCTCACAGGTTGCAATAAAATCAAACATGATCTTATACTTGTTTGACTCGATTTAAAGCGAATTCACAACGCGAACTGTGAAATTTTGTACGTAGTGTCTTTCTGATGGAATTCCTACGCAATGACAAGAATCTAGTCCATTTGATACACGTATGACCTCCTGTCGCATGCACAAGGCGGCGTCAGTCACGTGTGACGGCGTAGTCAGCCATACATGACGAAACTGTTCGCTGATAAACAACATGCGCCTCAATCTCGCTGTGCCTCTTTGAACGTAGGATCTGCCGGAAACCTGTGCCATCAAGCAAACATTCCAGTCTTTTCTGTAAGAAAGCCCCCGCGTAGAGGAACAATATTGACAATTGTATGAGTTGTTAAACTCGTGCGACCTTGAATACTTTTAAAACAACCTACAATATTTTGGGAATCAGGATAAATCATATCCCGCACATATGATTGAGCGTCTCAGTAGTTAATACAATGTCTGAATGAGAGGATTAAACGTACTAAACTTGTATTTAATGGTCTCGGTTTCGTCGATAAAACTAGCATATTTGGAAATTTTCTAAATTATGTTAATGTATTACTTTTAGTCAATTTGCATACCTGTGTTGTTAATAATTATATTCGTATATTCATAAATAAGACTTAATTTGTTATCGTGCCTCAACTGTTTACTACTGTGTCCTTTGTTGTTGTAAACAACTCATTTTCAGTTAACTGTTTCACATGTCTTCCCAGACTGCATAAATCATATATATATATATATATATATATATGCTGTACATAAATGATATTTCGCGACAGATCGGTTATTTGTGAACATCATAAGAACAGTTATGCCTAACATTGTCTTTCGTAATTTATTCTTTAAGTATTCCAACTACACATAATAATTATTATTATTATTCTATATAGGCCAGTTGTGACGAAACACATTTGATGCGAACAACGTCGTTAACTTAGGTTTACGTATAAATGTCTCCATTAAATCTTGCAGTATATAGTACATGGAACGCAATCCTTTTGAAGTGCAGTCCCAATCCCATTATCATGTTACAACTACTTGTGAAGTCTTCGTCGTTTAGAAATGTCTATGTTCGTGAATAACTAAAGGTATTGTCCAAGTGTGAGCACCTTTATTGCGTCCCCGTGCATTTTTACGAGACCACCTTAAGTAACATTTGGGCAGCTGCACGACGCATGCACACTTGTACGCCGTTTAAAACATACGTTTACGACCAGCAACAACATCGCCGTTGGACGAGTCATTCGGGCCCTCGTCACGCCTGTAAACGTTGTTACACTGTATGAATAACGCTACCAATTAACGTAGTCCCACATTCATCCGAAACGCGTTATTCGTCCTAAATTAATATTGATCCAAGTTACCGGGCCAAAGAAGACGCGGTATTTAGGTTTGATTTATTTAGGTCAAAGCAGTTGTCAACTCAACTGACTAAACGGTCGCAAATACCCAACGTCAACTGTTGAAGTAAACACCAGGCGTTGACATTTTCCGAGGCGTTAACAAAGCTTTTGCCTGACCTCTTGGCCACATTTCACCTCTTGGCCACATGATGACACATGCTTGCGACGAAACATCGCCGCCTTTCATCGGGACATTCCGTTGCTGCTCACCGCTGTGACAAACCTCTTATGGGTTTAACACACAGAGCCTTTCTTAATGGCGCCGGGGGGCGTGTCACTGTCATTCATGGTGGAGCAACGTGGAGCAATCACAACGTTTGTATATTTCTATGGCTAGCATCAATCAGAGAACATAGACTGGAAGGTAACGCACACATATATTGACTGTTCATGAGTGGAATAATGAGGCCCTTCGGCGTTTGTGAAACGATCCCCTGGCGCATTTAAAAACAGGTCGCAAGCGAGTATCTCGTCACGCATCGCTGACCGGCAAAGCACATGCCATATATAGACTGTGGTTCCTGTGACGCACATTTCGTCACCGGAATCCCCGGATTCTATGAATGGGCCCACGTACCGGCTTTATGTATGCTAGAATATATATAGCGGGCGATTCCACTCAGCAGACATAAGCATCATCTGCCATCCAGAGAAACGACGTTCACAGGAATACTAAGATTCGATTCAACACCATCAGCGAAATGGAGAATATTATACTGTTCATATGTTTGACTGTTGCTGTGACTATGTGCACCACAGGTTAGTAAATAATATCATAGTGATTGAACCATCTATTTGGAATATGTTGTATATAAAGTACTTCTGTAATGTTGTGACAGGGTGAAGCTACATATACCAGGGCCAAACTAATACCTGTTGTACTAATGCTGTCAATTAAACTAAATATGGTACACCTAATTGTGTATTATGCAGTGAATGTCATTGATTGTATTTGATCACGGAATTATAAGAACATAATGACAACTTTACAACGATTTGGGTAAAATTACGGTTAGTGTTTATCCTATGTGATAACAGTCAACTGTGCCATCTCTAGATCCGAAATTTGTACATAATATCTCCGATGTTAACGATACTTTGTTTCACTCATGAACAGATCGTGTGGACATGGTTGGCAACGAAATCAAAGCCTCGGCGTCAGGAGTGGACACTGCCGGGGCGACGTTGATTATGAACGACAAGATCCGCACAGAAGGCGTTGTATTCGCCTACTCCGCCTACTTCCGGAGCAACAAGCCCGTTAGATTTCAAATATGGCGCCCGGTCGTCAACGTATCGAGGAACGCCTTTCGACTGGTCGGAGAAACTCGGGTGATTCCGTCGCTGAAAAACGGTAGAGAGGATGTAAGTATTTGCAATCAACGCATACGTTTCGTGTGTGACATATACTAATTTGTTTAGCGTGATACCAGAGTATAATAATATGATGCTTCACAATTAAACATATATGTATATCTAAGCAATTAGTAACCCAACATCAGTAAACATTGTCGACACGAATCAGAATTGTCTGTTGAAAAAACAAATCCTACATGCGTAAGATTGTGAAATAGAAAGCAAAAAGAGCATCGTTATGTTGACTTAGTTTCCCGTTTTTATATGTTTTCTTCAAACAGAATAAAGAATACAAGATAAAATTCCGATTACTGCGAAATACATTTGGAACTGAAGTCTTATCTAAGATACCAGTCGTAAGTAAAAGTTCAAAGAACTAATTAAAAATTAGATGTATAAAAGAAACCATATCTACTAGTGAAAGTATCATTTCTGACAGTCGTGTTACAATTCCAGATCTACATCGCGAGTAAATTCACGGAGAAGTGCATGCGAGTTCAGGCCGGGGACAGGGTCGGCGTGTACGTCGAGGAGGCCCCGGGCGCCATCGCCTACACCTTCGACGAAGCGAGCCCCGACGCCCTGGTACACACACAGACGAACGTCACGGAGCCGCAGCCGACGGCCGTCAACGAAGTGGTCGAGTTCGGCTCACTCACCTTCCCCTACGACTTCTCTGTGAAAGCCTACTTCGACACGAACATGACGCTGTATGACGTCACTGACGGCGACTTCCCGGCTTGCCCGAAGGGGTTGACGATCCCTCTGTATAGAGACGTCACTCTTCCGCCGACATCCCCCGCTCCTCCCGTTACCGGGCGACCGGGAGCGAAGGGGAAGAGGGGAGAACGGGGTTTCAACGGGAGCGTCGGCGCCACGGGTCCACAGGGAGCAACGGGAGAACGCGGGGAAGAGGGCAAGACGGGCAAACAAGGCGAGCAGGGCGCGACGGGGGTGGCCGGGTTCAACGGATCAGTGGGAGCTACGGGGGAACGAGGTCAAATGGGGTTGAATGGCTCTAAGGGAGACGATGGTAAGGTGGGAGCGACAGGACCCGTGGGACCGCGCGGTCTTCCCGGAGTTGTCGTCACCGTCGAGTCCCCGGAGTCGGCCGACCTAAAGACAGAAGACGACGGCCTCTTCTCCTTCTTCTCCAACCCCATCTACGACATGGCGCTATTCGTCTGGATCGCCGTCATCACCATCGTCGTCGTCGTTGTCATCGTCGTCGTCGCCGTCACCCGCCGACGACGACAGACCCCGCCCGAGACAATCTACGTCGACCGTAAGCCGCAGCCGCTGATCGCCGACGACGAGGATCTTCCGTCGTGGGTGGGCAGCATGAAGGAGGAGACGGAGACGAACTACAGCAACGAGACGACGACGTCTCGGCCGGACCAACCCGCCTCCGTGAAAACGACCAACGAGAAGGGCCACTTCGACAACGCCGGCTTTGCGGACGACGACGAACTGAAGAACTACTGACGACCAAATGTTTTCACATCTTAACGGGTGTTCATGAACTGTATTGTGAGGAACGACTGAAAGACTGTTCTGCGGAATCGTCGTTGATCGCAATGAACTATGAAATAGCATAAAGGACTATGTAAAGTTGAAAAGTAACATTGGAATATCCAGTGTGGTTATACGCTTGTGATTCATCGTAATGATGTGGGTTTGGCTCATATGTAAAGTAGAGCATAATGGACAGGATAGGATGTAGCAAAACTTATTTACCATTTGAAGAAATATTGTGTCCTTCAACGCAATATTACTTCGGTAGACAGCATCGGCGTGATAAGCTTTTTGTGCATAATTATGTTAACTGTTAATTTAACACCCTGTGATTTAACGTGAAAACTTTTACTATTTTAATTATATATTATGTCTTAAGTGACATACCTAGTCATTCTTGTGTCACTGTCACTGTCACAAGTAAATGCGGCAGTTGTGAACACAGTCACCAAAACTTCGTTGCATTTATGCTGTATCTTAACATCTGCATAATATGATGGACTTTGTATACATTACACAATGCATGAGCAGTATTTTTATTTTGATATCGACGAATTGTACATATTATTATTATATAGATTTACAACTATATTTATACATAATAATAATAAAATGTGACGTATTTATATAAAAAAATCGTTGGCTTCGGCAGCAATGTGATATCATTATTATAAGTATTATACTAAAATCGTTGGCTTCAGCAGGGCTACCACCATCACCGCCACCGTCACTAGCATCGCCAAGACATCACCCGTACCCATCACGTATCCTCTACAACCACAATCAACACCTCATCCACCACCTTACAAGCCCCCTCAAAGACCACATCTACAACCACTCGGACTACCACAACTATCACAACCAACACGTATAACATGTTATGTAAATGCCATTTTACATTTCTTCTTGATGCGTCATGCATTCCAATATAGTTACAGATACAGATGTTGATGAACTGTTGACAACGCATTCAAGTGCGCCTATCTTCCGACTCAACTGTCGGGAGATAGGCCCACTAGAAACTGATGCCCCAAACATATGATAGTAGACCTATACTATGTAATATGGCGACATCTGAACACAACGGTATTATATACTCGAAACATTAACACTTGTACACTTGCTGCAACAAACATTGAGAGATATTGCACTCCATGCGTATTAGTAATACTATACCATTACCTAGCTTTCCCTTTCGTTATGTAAATATCGGCATATATTATGACGTAATCTTCCACCCACTAGTTGAAGAGAAATATCTCCGCAAAAAATGGTTCCGCTCTAGTCTCTCTTCGTTGTCAAGAAAGAGTGTATGGCTGCGGATGCTTATTTTGGCTGTTGCCGTCAGATGACAACAGTTCATTTCGACGACAGAACCTGCATTTACGAGTACAATTAATATTATATAATGACTTGTTTGGATAACGCAAACATGTTTCTGAGAGTTTTACAAAAAAGAAAGGTTCCTAAAGTAAAGGTTTGTGACACAGTTTACTACTATGACATTAGAACCCGCGACATAAACGTTACTGTTTGGAATTCCATCTTTTAATAGTGCAACGTATGTTAATATAATATAATTTTAAAATTGTTTAGAATGCTTTGTATATAAAAAAAAAACTGCTCTTATTTTATAACGTATTATAACAGTTAATGCCGCTGGTTACTGGGTACTGAGAATAACCAATCATCTTTGTCAAAATGGCTCCATAACAGCACAACATCGTTGATATATTATTTTGTAATGCCAATTCTTTCATTGCATTGCGCTTTGTACGGCACTTACTTACTTTCTTACTTACTTACTGGATAATCACTCAATCTCGTCTTCGTTGTAGACCGATAGTCGTTATTTAGACGTGGTATTAACCATACATGTTTTTCTTTTTTACGTTTAATTTACAAAAATATGTTTTGTAGAAAAGACCATCTATCCGAAAGAACTAAACTGATTTTATCAAATGTCTGGGTTTAGGGTTCACTTTCGCCACCTATACTCCGTTGCCAGTGCATTAGGGTCTTCGTTCCTGTTCCAAATCCTTAACAGAGGATACTTGAACTCAGTACACCCATTTTCCTAAAATACTTACTTACTTACTACCCATAACGCCCTCTGGCGTTTAGGGCAACGACGAAGTTTCTCTACCTCTGTCTGTCTCTGACCATTCGCTGTATGGTGCCCCAGCTGTGGTTCATTTCCCTCGGTTCCGCCTCCACAGTTCTCCCCGTGTTGTTTTTGGGCGCCCATCTTTCAACTTCCCTACTGGCGCCCACCAGACAGCTCTTTTTGTGATAGCGTCTGCATTCGTGCGAACGAAGGACTTGTCAAATGCACCTCCAACGTCTTCTTTGAATGATGGTGGGTATGTCCTCTTGCTGGCATTGGGCAAGCAACTCCTGGTTGGATCTGGTTCTTGGCCAGAAGATCCTGAGGTTTTTTCTGAGGCAGGTCGTGAGGAAGTCTGGATAGGTCCTGCTCCGTCATTCTCCAGCACTTCGTCCCATACAGAAATGTTGACAGCAGGCAACTCTGGAAAATTCTGAGAGTTTTTTCTTGTGCTGTACTGTGCTGATCGCCAAACTGCAAGTAGGCCCATGAAGACATTCCGTGCCTTGTTCTGTCTCTGTTGCGGGTGTCTATGCCAGTTCGTCCATCTTGGCAAATGACACTTCCAAGGTAAGTGAATGTTTCAGTGCTGGAAAAGTCCTTGTTGTCCATTTTCACTGAGGCTGACATGTTACCATTCAGAGTCATGACTTTCATCTTCTTCTGGCTGATTCGCAAACCAACCTGACGGCCAAATCTGCCAAGGCGGGTTTGGCCATCAGCCTGAAAAACTACGTAATATTCAAAAGTAACGTAGAAACATCAAATGTGATCCTTCGTTTCTGATTCGTCGCAGTGATGTGGCTTTGGCTCATATGTGAAGTTAGAAATGGCCAGGATAGGATATAGCAAAATATTTCTACCAAGTAAAGCAACGCTGTGTCTTACAACGCTATGTTAATTCGGTGGTCAGCTTCGTTGTGCTGGCGTTTTTGATATTCAGTGGTATATGTTATATTTTAACATGCTAATGGTCTTTAACAGTGTCCTGCTATGATACTGCTTTGGCAAACAGCGTCGTCGTGCAAACCTGTTCGACATACACTTTCGAATTTGACGTTTGTAACATTATTGTACACAATGCTAATGGTATTTAATACATAGCGAACTAATGCAAAAACTGTCATTATATTTATGATGCAATGTTGTGTTATACGGCCAACCTAGTCGTTGACGAGTTACTGCCACTGATATTGGTGTCAGTTGTATATACACAGCTACCGCCATATCGCTGCATTTACGCCATAACTTAACATTTGCATAGCATTCTTCACTTTGCGTACGTTAACCATTGCATGAGCAGTATAATAAATGTTCGTGTCATAGAATTGCACATAATATTTTGTATTTTATTACTATTTATACATCATAATAAAACGTGATATATCTTAAAATCGTATTGTTGGCTTCACATTGACTGTCTCCACAGCCGTCATTTGCACCTCGTCTTCACCCATAATCATCAACGCTGTATTCTCTAGGACCACATCCACTACATCAACCATCATCTAACACATTCCAACAATCTCTTCATATACCGCAACCATCTCCACCGCTACAAATAACGCGTATAACACATGAATTGTATCCTAATTTCCATTTCATCCTGATGAGTCATGCCTTATCTTACCTATCCTCTTTGCTCCAACTGGACTGTCAACAAATGTCCTCCAGCCAGAACGGTATTGGGCGAACCACCTCAGTCCATGGCAGGTCTTCCTGCTATCTTCATTTCTTCTTTTATGGTTCTGTAGTAAGTGGTCTGCTTCTTTTCCATTGTCCAGGTGGTGTCCATTTTAGATTGCCATGATGAATGCTGTTTCTGCCCTTGCGAAGAACATAGCCAAGACATCTTCATCTCCTTCGTTTCAGTTCATCAGTGATGTTGCTGATGTTGGTACTGGTTGCCTCATTCTTTCAAATATAATAACTGATATATACTGATGGTACCTTGGCAACAGATTTAAATATAAATAGAAGATAGGACTTTTTACCAATTTTTTTCTCAAAAATATGTTCATAGTTACAATACAAGACTATCTGCATAAATGCATATATATCCATGGTAACTTTAGAAATATGACTTCGTTTAGTAAGAAGGATGTTACCATTTGGAATTATATAAATACAAGACTTTAGTTTACAAGACTTTAGACATATTATGTAATTAATTACAAATGTATACTTAAAAGCAAGTTATATTACACAATGATGTTAATGTATCTTATATATATTTAAATCACGATTATATTTTCTACACATGCACGCTGTTTTTGTTTTCAATATTATGATAGTTACATTGGAATATACAATAGGGAGTATAATATTATAAATATATATATATAATGTGCTTCCCTGGTTGTTCCCATTACGTTAGTATATATGATTTGTCTTAATTTTATTTGATAAAAACTCAGATGTGTTAGAGTCCATTCATACATACATTCCATCCATCTTAATCTTTAGCAGTGGCAATTACGGTTCCATCCACTAAACTGTCCCTTTTGTTTGTTTCAATATTAACTTACTTTATGACGTCACGTGCTATCTAATGGTCGAGGATAAAGCGCCTCTCCTATATTTGTTACGCATTTCATACTGCTGCCGTTTAAAGGATGTTATATTGTATCTTGCGTTAATTGTAACATTTAGACCTACTCTACTTTTGTTGCGTGACACGTCTAAGCTGGGAAGGGTTACATTTCCATGATTGCTCAGGTTAAAACGTCCCATTTTAACTATCTTTGTTACTAATAACAATACCATTCGCAACATTTTCTAGTTACGTTTTCCAAGCTAACTATCGTTGTGGCATTGCTCAAATGGAAGAGATGTCGTACAGACGCGACACCTAGCGACCACGCAACTAGTCACTCGTGCAACAAATTAAAAACAGCTGTACTAATACTCTTTGGCCTGGTTCTTCAGCCTGCATAAGTGAACCGCTAGCTTACATCTCAACGTTGTGCCAGTGTGCGACGTTCAAAACACCACGGCAGCGTTGAACAAAATACGTACCAATTATGATATAAGAGAGAGAGTAATACTGGCTGTGACGATGATAACAGTATCAATCTTGTTGTCTTTTAGCAAGTTTTTGTAACAATCCTTATATAGTGTGCAGTGATTGCTGTTATTCATATTATATTGTACCGGATGTAGTTATTCATATTGTATTGTACCGAAAGTGAAACTGAATAGAATTGGCGCTTGCGTAAATAGCAAGGCTGCGCTTCGACGCACGCATAAGTGATGATGACGTCATCCATGACATAACTATGTTATGAAAAGTTAAACATTATATCAGTTTCAAGGTCCTCGTTGCTCGAAGGAAGTGATTTAGTAGAAACAAAAGTCTACATGTTCTATCGTCGTGGTTTGTAGTAATCTATATGATCTATTTTGTTCCTTCCTGACAACCAGTTACGTACGACCATTGGTACGACCTTTGGTACGGCGTCAAGTGGGAGGATATGGTTCGTACTGCTCATTCCATTAAACGGCAGCGACGACCAATTTGTTCTTACGTCTACAACAAAACTACCGACAGGAAGGATTGTTCGCGAACCTTTTCAACGGAAAGAGACAACATATCTGGTACGTTCAAGTTGATGAAACTCTGATTTATTCATACAATTGTTATTTAAGACTCTAGCAGGTTTGGATCGCTGTAATTTATTTAAGGTAACTATGGTTAAGAGCAAAGTAAACTCCTGTCACTGTTAAAGCATTTGGTAAATCACACCACCTCCCATTTCACCTTTACGGTATAAAAGTTTGGTAGCCGGCTTGCAGATACCTTCCATGGCTTAACCGCCGTCTTCAACTACCGGTCATTTCAAAGTTCGGTTTGGTATCTCGACTACCATAACAAATAAATGATTTCCTGATTGCCAATAGCACCTTTATTAACAATCAATGCACCACTTTCTGGACAAATTATTAATGAACCACAAATGTGTTTACGACAGTTACGCGTTCAAAGTACAGGTCAAATCACATCAAATCAAATTTATTGTAACTCATTGTAATACACACAAATACAAATCAAATTAAGACAAATCAAATATGTTAACGCAATGGGAACAACAAGTTAAGGACATTATATATATATATATATATATATATATATATAATGTTATACTCCCTATTGTATATTTCAACGTAACTATTATAATATTGAAAACAAAAACAGCGTGCATGTGTAGAAAATATAATCGTGATTGAAATATATATGATACATTAATATCATTGTGTAAAATAAATTGTTTTAAGTGTACATTTGTAATTAATTACAGAATATGTCGTAAACTAAAGTCTTGTATTGAAATAATTCCAAATGATAACACCCTTATTTTTTACTAAAAGAAGTCTTATTTCTAAAGTTACCATGGACATATATATTTGTCAAACTGCTCGTTAAAATAACCGATTCAGTTAGTTCAGAGAGGGAAGATGTAATGTGCGGGGGCGGGGGCGCAAAATTTTATTTGTTTTGCACCCGGGGGCTGACAACCCTCATTACGCCACTGATCCCCACCTATGGATTATATCAACGGTAAATTAGCCCGTGGCCCCAATCGTCACGTCGGTCGAGGGGGCATTCACCCGCTAGCAAACGACGGTGGCATGAAGCTGCTCTATCTACTCCTAGACTACAACTTGTATGTCATCTCAACCAAGCACTTGCCGCATGGACGAAAGCATCTTATGTCGGACCACCACGAAGCAGCCCGGGACAGATCGACTACACCATGGCCTCCATATGGTGGGCCAATGAAGCATGTCACGTGCGAGTAAGGTGGGGCCTGAGCATGATGCCATGGGGACGGACGTACGATCACACCGCCTTGGAGATGATGTGACAGATTAAACAGAAGACCGAGAAACGACGTCGACTCAACGTCAGCGTTCTACGGGACGATGGAACGCATGCGCTATATGATGCCGCAGTCCGCCAGGCGCTCGCAAGGACACATGGCGGGTCCATCGACCAGCTACGGGATCGACTGAAAACAGCAATCACAGTAGTAGCCGAGCGGACATTGCCGCCAGAGACAGTGAAGAAGCCCTCCATGTGGCACTTGTCAGCTGACACCATGGAACTGCCAACAATGCGACAGTCGCCCTATGACACTCTGACGAACACCGAGTGCACGGTTATGCAGCGACAAATAACACAGGCGTCCCGAGCCGACTGGAAGAGATTCGTAGGCGGCATCGTGGAAGATATGAAGCGGACAGACGAAATAGGCTAAGTGCATCGTCTAGCCCGGCAACTGGGAGAGAGTGGCAACAACCGTGGTACAGAACTAACGCACAGCATCGGTGGTGCTGTACTGCTGACATAGCAACAAAGACTCGTCGCGTGGACGCACTTCATATCCCGCAAATTCACAGCCACAAGCAATGCTGCACCCGACCCATTACCTGCCGAACCTCTCCCGTCCGATGTAGCCGAGGCTGCATGTACACCTATATCGCATGAAGAAATGGACTGAACAGTCAGAGTGTCTACGCAGTGGACGCGCCATTGGCTACGACACCGTGCCAGCGGGGTAACTGAAGGCGTCGGACGCTGCTCGAGACGCACTGTATGCTATCATCGCCTCGATCTGGCGGATGGAACCGCTACCCACAGAGTGGTCCACCGACGAACTCATGATGATATACAAGCAAGGTCCCAGAAGCGCCATCTGCTTGCTCAACCACGCTTAGACGGCCATATCCATCACCATCATGTGGAGAGTAAAGATAATCCTTGACAGACGCATTGCGGACAGCCAAAACTGTTTTCGGGAAAGAAGGGGATGATGGGACAACATATTCATGCTAAGACAGTCTGTGGAAGACATAGTGCATGGCTGCGGGGAAAGCGTCGTGTGTGTTTGTTCATTATAAGGCTGCATTCGACAGTTTCAGTCACGACAGTGGAACACTCTCTTCCTAAGAAATTCGTCGACTTCATCGTGTCAGGGTACGGATAGGCCAAGGTCATTGTTAAAGGTCCCAGGAAACGTTCCACTGCCGTAGAAGCCTGCCATCGAGTACTGTAAGGCGACTGTTTGAGTCCCTTGTTATTTATCTACGCGCTGGATTATAAATTCGCTTGTTGCACCGAGCCCGACGACAGAATTACACTGCCGTGAGGCGTTCGCCTTAAAGACATTGACTCTGCTGATAACATCGGACTGCTGAGCAGGGTTGCCAGAGCGGCGACTGACCGACTTACCCGGCTAGAGCAAGCCCTGGACTTCAATATCAGCGTTGCCAAGACAAACTATAGGAAAACAAGCGCAGCTGGATGTGGCTGGAGCAACGGCGCCTGGTACGGAAGGTATTCGATGCCACAACAATATATATATATATATATATATATATATATATATAATGTTATACTCCCTATTGTACATTTCAATGTAACTATCATATTATTGAAAACAAAAACAGTGTGCATGTGTAGAAGATATAATCGTGTTTGAAATATATATGATACATTAACATCATTATGTACTATAAATTGTTTTTAAGTATACATTTGTAATTAATTACAGAATATGTCATAAACTAGTCTTGTATTGAAATAATTCAAAATGATATCACCATTATTTTTTTACTAAACGAAGTCTTATTTCTAAAGTTACCATGGATATATATATTTTTCAAACTGCTCGGTAAAATAACCGATTCAGTTAGTTCAGAGAGGGAAGATGTAATGTGCGGGGGCGGGGGCGCAAAATTTTATTTGTTTTGCACCCGGGGGCCGACAACCCTCATTACGCCACTGATCCCCAAGTATGGATTATATCAACGGTAAACTAGCCCGCCATATCAGAGGGAACGTTGGTGGCATTGTGGCCAACCTAGACTGTAACAGAATCTGCACTGACGGCCAACAATAGAACAACAGAGAAAAAACAATTAAACAGCGTGCACGCTATACAACTGTCGTAGCTGACCAATGGGGTCGACAGCAGACTACAAATAGATAAAAATATTTCCTTCTAGGTGCAAATATCTATTCATCTCTTTCTCTGGGCATTTGCTTCCATGTCCAATTGAGTGGAGAGCCACTTCACAGAGGAAGCTAATTGGAAATATCGGGACACGAAAAGTAACGTAATAGTGATAACTACTGCCCTGCCTTGCTGCTCCAGGGGGGAATTCGTGGTGAATGTGTAATCTGTCAGTTTTTTCATAGACAACAAGTATAGTGCGCGTTAACACAGCTTATTCAGCAGACATAATTCTGAGAAATATTAAGATTTGTCTAGACTACGCCGATACTGTCTTAAAAATTGTGAAGATCTTCATCTGTTGTCAAATGGTGAAGATGTTCATCTGTTTGACAGTTGTCGTGACTGTGTGTATCACATGTTAGTGACATTAATTGCTTGAAACAGGGTGATCGTGATTGGGCCATTTAGGTTTATTTGCTGTTTTAGATAAGGGCTATTGAGCAAAGATTGACATGGCATTGGAATCTAGTATCATATGTAGTACTGCTACGAGTTAAGCTAAATGTGGCACACCGATTTTTGTGTGAATGTCATACACTCTATGATATCACACTACGACACAATGATAAGTACATCTAACGAAATGATAACGACGGTATAATGACTACAGCTGTATTTACAATTAGCGTATGTGTTATATCCAAAGAAACTCATGTCACAGTAGTCGAATGTGTCAAAATTATTTCCTAAATTATAATCGTAGCACCACCGATATTAACGATACCCAGTTATACCCATAAATATATCGGGTGGTCAGGGTGGCAGCGACTTCGAAGCCTTGGCGTCAGGAGTGGACACTGCCTGAGTGACGTTGATGACGAACGACAATATCCTAACAGAAGGCGTTGACTTCGCCTACACCGCCTAATTTCGAAGCGGCCCGTGCGATTTCAAATATGGTGCCCAATCGTCAGTGTAATGGAAAACGCCTTTCGGGTGGTCGGAGAAACTCGGGTGATTCCGTCGGTTAAAAACGCCAGGGAAGATGTAAGTATCCGCAATCAACTTATACCTTCTGCTTATTATTAATCATTTACTTTGTTTTGTGTAGTGCTGGAAAGTTACGTATATGTTAACCTCAGCAATGAGTCAAACAAAGTAAACACAAAAGCGCATACATGTTAAGTCTCCGGGGGACTCCTGGAAATCCATCAAATCCCCCGATCTCCTGGAAAGGAGAACCAATCTCCTGGATTTTCAGTGAAACCGAACAATTTTGTTTCTACCTTATTTTCCGAACTCGGCAAGGCCTAATTGGGTTTTATTTCCGGCTGACTCGAGTCTGTTTTTCTGGGTCAACAGAAAGTGGTCAATACCAGTACCAGTGTCAGTGAGTTAATTGCAATCGGTCAGACACCCAGCACAATTCATGAATAGGGACGTTGGACCAAGGCCATTCGGACAACAAAGCGAAAAGGGGTTGTTTAAATCAGGCCTTGCGTTGACTAGACAATAATAACTATAATCTTCTTGGGTCTTGCCTGTGGTTGATATTGCATATAAGCTTTAGACGAGCACAATGAACCGCGCTTGCGGCCGCGGGTTCCATATTGTCGCCCCCCGTCAGCTTGCCGATCTTGTAGAACGAAATGTAATCCGTTTAAATCTATACTCAAATAATGTCAGTCGATCCATCTACACTATGTGCACGTTTTATTTAATCCAAGTATATATGTAAATGTTAGAACTGGAACGCATTATAAATGAAAAGATGTATTTTATAACATCAAATGCTCCACCAACAAGGCCAAAGGTCACAGATAGTAAATTCATCACGCATGCCTCCGTCACCCACCATGGTAACAAACTTTGAAGAAAATACAATGCTAAGTTCTGGTTCTTATACTTGTGAATATTGTATCTGTTTGTAATAATGTAATAAAATATTTGTAATAAAAGAAGATGTATTTACTGCCTATAAGCAAGGTTCTTTGCACCATAAAAATATATATTAATGTATGAACACATATGCCTAGAACATCAAATTAATACACTTTTTTTCTTTCTATCATACCTATAAAACCACGTACATTTTAGTTTACATATAATTTATTTAATATAACACATTAAATACATATTAACAAGCTGCTATGTGCCATTGACTTAAGAGCACATGTGCAATGCATTTGGAAATAAAGCTGATCTGTGACCATTTTCATAACATGAAATATTCAGATTTATACACAATTCCATAATATCCTGAGACCCCCAATTTACACAAAATTTCCTGATATTACAAGACCCTCCAATTTACTCATAAATCTCATGCATTGACATTTCTGAAACTTAACGTTTTATTATAACATGATTGTTAATGTCTATGGAAAGTATTTTTTTTGTTATATTTTAATCCGATTTATGTATAAATGCCTGATTTTCCAAGATTCTCCGATTTACGTATAAATGCCCGATTTTTCGAGACCCTCTGATTTACGTATAAATCTCCTGGATTGGCGTTTCTGAAACTTAACATGTATGAAAGCGGACATAAGGATTGGTCTACCAAGAGACGGACTCTACCCGCGAGACATAATTGCCTACAAAAGAATTCAGTGCGCCCCATTATTACGGTAAATGGGAGGGGATTATTATGTATTATATCAAATATATTAATCAACAATTGCTAAATGTCAAATTTCCGGATCCAACTACTGACGTTTCCCTTTATTTATGTCAATATCAATTAGTTTCACGAAGTCACATTCCCTCTATTGATCGTTGATAAAGCGTCTTTCCAGTCTGACTACATGTTACGCCTTTCTTCCCGTAACCTTTTGCACTGCAGTTTGTATTAATTGTAATGTTCCACGACATTTACACGACCCGGAAGGTATTACAATTCCATGATTACTCTTATTAAAAGTAATACAGTCTAACCTCTCCTTACGGTCACCTCTCTAATACCACCACTTCGGAATTAAGGTCAACGTAGGATAGTCCTAAATGAGTTTCGTAGCAGTAAAGTATAGGAAATTAGCTCCGTCAATATGGTCATCTCACTAGTGGAACCTGTAGCACGATGATCAGGGGCGGATCCAGAGAGGGTAGTCTGGGGGACGGGGGACTTCCAACTGCAGCCCATGAGGGTTCGCCAAAAAACTCCAATGATGGCCAAACCAAATTCGTATTCAGTGGTGTCAAGAACCGCCAGGTGAAACGGCCTTGCTAATAAATATCCGGGTTCTGAGATATATCAGAAGGGAAGTAGTTATACACAACTAAAGAATTAAAAAAATCTACTGACCCATCTTTCAAACAACAAAATACAGCGATTCTTCAAGGAAGACTCGTCAGCCTCCCTAACCTCTTATCATACAAAATGTTACGTACACACAACTCTATCATAACATATCGTAGGTACACAAGGATTGACCAGTTCTTCAATCCTATACTATTTCACCAAAAGATTCTATAACATAATCGCCATATAGGCACACAAGTTCAACACCCAACGGCTGTCTGCGTGGCCCTCGCAATGTAGAGATGCGAGAACATAATGTTTATAATGAACGATAACACCTTTCGTCATCACCGACAACTTGAGGATAATTTGTCCCTCAATAATCGAGCGAAGTAGTTCTCACTCGGTTCGTCGGGAATTCCCTCGTTGGGTGTGAATTCTCCATTGTCGCGTAAGCCGTCTATTCTTGCACTGTTGTTACACGAGGTGTTACTCAGAGTCTACCGCCCTCGAGTGCACTTTGTCAGACTTCACCCCGCCCCGACATTACAATAAATGATAACTATAATAATTAAATATTCTTATTCCTTGATGTGTAAACTACCCCCTTCTTATCATATGTTTTTTTCATCGACACCACATACAATCATAGTACCTACACGCAAACCTATATAGCTAATGTTCGCCATATATATATATACATATCCGGACCCAATATCCCAATAGTAATAACAACCCCACCACCTTATGTATTCTAAGTCCCAACCAATTATACACAAATAAACATTATCTGTAACACCATAATACAACAACAGAGCAATGATTTGCCACCCAGCATAAATCTCGAGATACCAGTATCATTGCGCTGACCATATTTATTTATTATTGATCACACCCTTTGACACAATTATAACAATGCAAAAAACAAATGTTTAAACCAATACCTCTAATCTAACATTCACTCATAATAATAATATATATATATATATATTCCACATACCTCCGGTATTTCTTCTACTCTATATATGCATGGAGAAATTCAACGTCAAAGCCACCACTGGGTATAGACTTCATGTTTGCCAACCGCACCGTAATGGTTTCTCGCCACAGAAGAGACAAGATTACATTCCTTTGCTCTGTTTGGTTCTGGACTCGTCTATTCTATTCTACCTTCAAACCTCAGTACCTCCATCCTATACCTAGCATCAGTCATGTGACCCATGCAGATGCTGACGCCATTGTAACAATTTCAACACCACCCAATAGGTGATACTCTAAATCAACAAGTGTAAAACCTTCATTATAACGACATCCCTATATGCCGTATATATGTTACAAATAGCACACGTTGTATTCGACAATCCTCCCTGTCTACCCTAACTATAATGATAATTGCCCGGTTCTTTAAAATCTGACCTTAGGCCACCACTCCAGTTCCTTCACAGTATTGGATAACCACTGGACAGCCATCAATGGCCTACAGGGCAACCCTAACACGAATCAGCCAACCATAGCTTTACATTGTAACCCTAAATGCAGTCTTTCACCGACGCTACCAACCTATGTTAAGTTTTTAAAATCACAATCTTGACAAGTGGTCTGAGCCGGCGCTTCAGCACGACTCCGCTGTTGCGCTATCTCGCTGTCGGAACAGGACACCAGAATACGTGAGGGGGGGGTGCTATTAACCAATTTCGCGACAACTTTCACAATAAACCTCCAGTCGCACCCCCTTTGAGGCGAACATAAGACACCACCCCATAGTAAATATCACCCACTTTGACAGTATTAGTAACTCACTAATTTCATAATGCAACAGAAATAAAATAACTAGAAATTCATTATTAATTAATATAAGTATTTATTAATTTAGTTGTACTCACCTTGCGATTTATATCAACACATATATCGTGTGCCTGTTTTAGCGGACATCTTCTTGGCCTCTTGTGACAGTTGCGCCATCTAGCGATTAGCAGTTATCAAGTGCTCTCATCTCGTGCAACGTTTACTATCCAGCCATAAAACACATATCTAGATACCGCGCTGACTATGAATTTACCACTTTGCTGTTTGTTTCAGATCTACACCGAGAGCAGGCTGACGGAGAAGTGCGTACGGGCATCCTCGCGCGCCACGGGTCGCTGCTGCTGATTATGTCAGTGCCAGCCAGTGGTAGGCAAAACGCTACTTGAAGCAAAACGCCTACCCTAAAAATATAAGTTATTACACGTTTTAAAACATCGGCTGCTGTGTTATACCGGTGCTGCCATCTAGCGAATATGCTATGCTCGAAGTTGGCGTGATCGATTGAAGTTGCGACGCTCCAAATGGTAAGTTGCAAATTTGGACGAATCCTTATAAAAATCATGTGCTGCTATGTTGTGTGTGATGCATCAAGGAATAGTGAGAGCAATTAGTAACCATGGCGTATGCATAACTAAAGATATGTGTTGTTGATTCACCGAAACGCACAGTGGGCAATAATACATTACAACGTGACACACGCCACAACATATCTGCATGCGTTATTGGGGCAAGACGCCTACCAAGGATGGGGGCAAAACGCCCACTAGGCGTTTTGCCCCACATCATAATATCATAATAACGGCAGGTTGTATCACGATATTTTTTTTAAACTTAAACGTCACGATCTTCCCTGTTTGCAGATAGATTCCAACATGGTCCGCAAATACAAAAAGATCACAACAAGAGGCAGCTACTAGGACGCTGCTCTGGCCTATGCTTTGGACGTAGTTGCTAAGGGGGCTCCCTTGCTGCGCGCTTCCAAGCAGTTCTCTATTCCCGCGAGGACCCTCCCTCGTCACATAGACGGGAAAGTGGCCAAACCAGGAGTATCCAAGTTAGGTCGACACCGCATTGTGCTAACTGAAGAGTTGGAACATGAGCTGCACAACCACGTGCAGTGTATGGAGAAGGCACTGTATGGCCTCACAACCACGTATAGTGTATGGAGAAGGCACTGTATGGCCTCACAACCATGTGCAGTGTATGGAGAAGGCACTGTATGGCCTCACAACCATGTGCAGTGTATGGAGAAGGCACTGTATGGCCTCACAACCACGTGCAGTGTATGGAGAAGGCACTGTATGGCCTCACAACCATGTGCAGTGTATGGAGAAGGCACTGTATGGCCTCACAACCACGTGCAGTGTATGGAGAAGGCACTGTATGGCACTGTATGGCCTCACAACCATGTGCAGTGTATGGAGAAGGCACTGTATGGCCTCACAACCATGTGCAGTGTATGGAGAAGGCACTGTATGGCCTCACAACCATGTGCAGTGTATGGAGAAGGCACTGTATGGCCTCACAACCATGTGCAGTGTATGGAGAAGGCACTGTATGGCCTCACAACCACGTGCAGTGTATGGAGAAGGCACTGTATGGCCTCACAACCATGTGCAGTGTATGGAGAAGGCACTGTATGGCCTCACAACCATGTGCAGTGTACGGAGAAGGCACTGTATGGCCTCACAACCATGTGCAGTGTATGGAGAAGGCACTGTATGGCCTCGCTACCATGTGCAGTGTATGGAGAAGGCACTGTATGGCCTCACAACCACGTGCAGTGTATGGAGAAGACACTGTATGGCCTCACAACCACGTTCAGTGTATGGAGAAGGCACTGTATGGCATCACAACCACGTGCAGTGTATGGAGAAGGCACTGTATGGCCTCACAACCATGTGCAGTGTGTGGAGAAGACACTGTATGGCCTCACAACCATGTGCAGTGTATGGAGAAGGCACTGTATGGCATCACAACCACGTGCAGTGTATGGAGAAGGCACTGTATGGCCTCACAACCACGTGCAGTGTATGGAGAAGACACTGTATGGCCTCACAACCATGTGCAGTGTATGGAGAAGGCACTGTATGGCATCACAACCACGTGCAGTGTATGGAGAAGGCACTGTATGGCCTCACAACCACGTGCAGTGTATGGAGAAGACACTGTATGGCCTCACAACCATGTGCAGTGTATGGAGAAGGCACTGTATGGCATCACAACCACGTGCAGTGTATGGAGAAGGCACTGTATGGCCTCACAACCACGTGCAGTGTATGGAGAAGGCACTGTATGGCCTCACAACCATGTGCAGTGTATGGAGAAGGCACTGTATGGCCTCACAACCACGTGCAGTGTATGGAGAAGGCACTGTATGGCCTCACAAACACGTGCAGTGTATGGAGAAGGCACTGTATGGCCTCACAACCATGTGCAGTGTATGGAGAAGGCACTGTATGGCCTCACAACCACGTGCAGTGTATGGAGAAGGCACTGTATGGCCTCACAACCACGTTCAGTGTATGGAGAAGGCACTGTATGGCATCACAACCACGTGCAGTGTATGGAGAAGGCACTGTATGGCCTCACAACCACGTGCAGTGTATGGAGAAGGCACTGTATGGCATCACAACCACGTTCAGTGTATGGAGAAGGCACTGTATGGCATCACAACCACGTTCAGTGTATGGAGAAGGCACTATATGGCATCACAACCACGTGCAGTGTATGGAGAAGGCACTGTATGGCATCACAACCACGTGCAGTGTATGGAGAAGGCACTGTATGGCCTCACAACCACGTTCAGTGTATGGAGAAGGAACTGTATGGCATCACAACCACGTGCAGTGTATGGAGAAGGCACTGTATGGCATCACAACCTGCAACATACGACGTATAGCTTACGACCTGGCTGAGAAATCGGGGATAAAACACCCCTTCAGCACGGAGACGAAGATGGCGAGTAACGGGTGGTTGACTAACTTCTTGGTCCGACATCCAGACATCATGTAAATGCCTCCATACAGGTCATGGGAATGAAGAGGTAAAATATAAAATGGGGGGTACTGTTCTAAGTACTACTGTAAAAGAAAAGGACTTGGGGTTAACCATTAGTGCTGACATGAAGGTTTCAGAGCAGTGCGGAATTGCAGCGTCAAAGGGAAATCAAATCCTTGGATTAATTAGGCGAAATATAGCGTATAATAAAAAAGAATTAATAGTACCGCTGTACAAAACAATAGTGAGGCCTCATTTAGAATATTGTATACAAGCATGGAGGCCATATCGCAAGAAGGACATAGATATGCTAGAAAGAGTACAGAGGAGAGCGACTAAAATGATACCAAATCTGAGGGATCTTAGTTACGAAATACGCCTAAAAGAATGTGGTTTAACAACATTAGAGACCAGGAGATTGAGAGGAGATCACATAGAAGTGTTTAAAATATTGAATGGTTATGAAAATATTGATAGAAACATTTTTTTCTCAGTTAAGAAAAATAGAAGGACCAGAGGACATGAAGCTACATTAGTAAAGGAGCAGTGTAGATTAGATATAAGAAAGTTCTCATTCTCACAAAGGACTGTAAATGAATGGAACAGATTATCTCCTGATTGTGTTGGTGCTAGTAGCGTGAATATGTTTAAAAATAAAATCGACACACACCTTAAAAAGGCGGGATACATGTAGATAAAAAGTATTGGACTCTCGATAAGCCAAAAGGCTTCCTTGTCCACCTGCCATCCAGAGTAATTTTCTGGATGGCAATCTTGTTAAATCTTGTTAAATCAACATTAGGGAGCCACAGGGCAACCTGTCCCGTGCGATAGGATTCAACAGGCCGAAATTCATGCAATTTTTAAAGGTGCACAAAGAGGTACAAAGATTCTGGACACCAAGGGTATTCGTCAAGTGGGAAAGATTACCAGTGGAGAAAGAGGATCGACGGAGACCGTCCTACGTGGCATCAGTGCGGCTGGGGTATACGTGCCACCGACGCTCATATTTCCTAGGGTGAGGATGATAGAAACGCTGATGGTCGGAGCACCTCCCCAATCAGTTGGGCATGCCAGTCCAAGTGGGTGGACGGACTCCGATTTGTTCGTCAGATGGCTGGAACACTTTGGGAAGTTTGCCAAGCCGTCCCCTGAGGTGCAGCACATCATCGTGTTGGATGGCCACCACAGCCACAATACCTTGGCAGCAGCTTGCTCACTCTCACCTCACACAGCACACACAAGATGCAGCCTCTTGACCGCATATACTTCAAGTCCCTGAAATGTGGTTACAATGCTGCAGCAGCCAGCTAGATGGCAAACACAGGGAAGAGGATATCGTTTTACGATATGGCTAGCATCTTCGGCATGGCTTTCTTCAGAACTGCCACACCCGACAAAGCAGTGCGAGGTTTTGCTGTTTGTGGTCTCTGGCCATATGATGCCAACA
This sequence comes from Paraescarpia echinospica, assembly GCA_020002185.1. Classification (NCBI taxonomy): domain Eukaryota; kingdom Metazoa; phylum Annelida; class Polychaeta; order Sabellida; family Siboglinidae; genus Paraescarpia; species Paraescarpia echinospica. The sequence continues at coordinate 62,028,255 of CM034536.1, forward strand.
AAGATTTCGCAGCGGCATACGTTACTGAAGAGCCTCAACAGAAGACCTGAATGTGTATTTTAGTTCAGTGTTTACCAGAGAAGACACTAGTTCACTGCCAGTACCAGAGGTTAAGTTCAAGGTGGCAGAATCAGACTATTTAAGACAGTTAATTATAACCCCAGAAATGGTAGCTAAGAAAATTAGGGCTATGAAGGATAATAAATCACCTGGAGTGGATGGTATTCCACCCAAATTACTATTGGAAATTGTAGAACAAATTAGTACATCGCTTGCAACAGTTTTCAACTTGTCATTAGAAGAGGGAGTGGTTCCTTTAGAAAGGAAAGAAGCAAACATTATACCGTTATTTAAAAAAGGTTCGAGAAACAAGTCAAATAATTACAGACCAGTTAGTTTAACATCGGTGATTTGCTAATTATTAGAAAGACTAATTAAAGATCACATGGTAGATTTTCTTGTTAAACATAACTTGATAAACCCATCTCAACATGGGTTTCTAAAAGCGAGGTCATGCATAACAAATATGTTATGTTTTTGGAAGATATCACTAAGTGGGTAGATGATGGATCACCAGTAGATATCATCAACTTAGATTTTCAAAAAGTTTTCGACAAAGTGCCACATCAAAGATTACTACTTAAACTAAAGGCCCATGGCATAGGAAATGGTATAATTAACTGGATAGAAAATGGCTGATTGATAGAAGACAAAGGGTAGTTGTTGATGGGGAGGCTTCAAACTGGAAATCAGTTTTGAGTGGGGTTCCACAGGGATCAGTACTGGGACCTATATTATTCTTAATATATATAAATGATTTGGACGATGATATAGCTAGCAAGGTGTTGAAATTTGCAGATGATACAAAAGTGTTTAGAAGGATTAAAAGTGATGGAGATAGACAGCATTTACAAGATGATCTTAGTAGTAGAGACGCTCTTTTGGGACCCCATCCTGAGGAGTTTTTGCACCCCCATGGTCTAAATCTAAGAAGGCGGCGCACACGTGACCTATCTCCCCCTAGCGGAAAGAAGTTGAACGAGTGGCGCCACCTGCGACTGCTTTGTTGTAGATATGTGTGAATGAGCGTGTTACGAGCTGTGGGGGGTAATGGAGGTAGTGCGTCCTGCGGGGGGTAAGATATATGTAGTGTGTATGAATGCACGTGTATGAAAGAACAAACGAAATACAGGAGTATACGAGTGCACATGAATTTTATTGATGAAGCATACATGAAACCGTGATTTATTAACCGAAGACAAGCGGACTGTGACATGACTTGCGGGTGAGCGAACACCGCGACAGAGGTCGTGAGCTAAGGGGTCATGACGACCACGCCAGTGGCTCGTAGAATGGTAGTACGACTTACGGGTGAGCGAACACCGCGTCAGAGGCCGTGAGCTTAGGGGTGTGTGAGCACCGCGCCATAGGCTCGAATCATATAATGACGATGATGATGTCCGTTAATGAAACACGGTTAGTGCAGTTGTTTAAGCCAATCGAATATACGGCAGTCGTTTGTGACCAGATCAGTGCCGAAACCGTTCACGAATTCCTTCATGGGAAGTCCGCGACAGCGAAACATGAGATAAGCAACACAGTATTGTCCACAAACGTTAGACACGGGACTCTGCAGTCTCTTCGAATTATGAGTCCACGTTACACAATGTTTATCCAAGAATCGACGGAACTCGCCGTGTCGTGGCGGCAAGCCGTAAGAGCAGAAGTATTCGCCGCGACCGTTGGCGTCGACGTAGAGCGCTATCCAATGTTCACCGGGTTTACCCATGTCGTGCGTGTTGCACACGAAGGCGACGGGGTAAGCATCTCTCTGGAGGGCGAGTAGTACGTTTAAGGGGACGATCCCGCGGATGATGGCACAGGCGTGCGAATTAGGGGTGAGTAGACGGACGAGCTGCAGGGTTCCGATCAGTAGTCGTAGATGACGTTGAGGCTCTTGTCGATCTCCAGCACGGTCTCGAACTCGGCGTAGGCGATGACGTTCACAGTGGTCGTCAGCGCGTCACGGAAATGAATCTCGATGCGCAGTTTGCCCTTTTGTACCAGATGGAAGCAGCAGTCGTCGCACGCATCGGGAGTGAGGTCCAAGCCGAAGAAGGTGTAACCGTGTCGGAAGTCTGCGCGAGTCAAGGCGTTGGTTTCGTCCTGCCACAACTTACCCGTCGAGGTGAACAGGTTGTGATACCACCTGACAAAGAGATTGTCGTCGAAATTGGGCTGAAAAGGTTTGGAGGGTATCTGTCGTCCGTCGACGTACACGACGAGGAAGTTGATGTGGTTGTTTTTAGCGTGAAAGGGATTTCTGGCGTAGCTTCCGTTGTAATCGTCGTTATCGTTGCAGCACAGCACGAGACGTTTCGGAAGAGTGCCGAGAAAGACATTCTCGTGCGTGTGCGAGCGGATACCTGTGGGAATGGAGTAGACGTTGCAGTCGACGGGTCGCATCGGATACTTGGCGGTGTTTTTTTCGAGGGCTTTGATGTGAGCCATCTGCACGCCCGGATTCAGGGTGGCCTTTTTGACGAACAGTGTAGCGTTGACGATCTTTATCTTGTAGTCGGGGTTGGCGCCACCGGCCATGAGCGCGAACGAATCCTTGCTGCGTACCAGACGTATCTTGACCTCGACGCCGTTGATGAGGAATTATCCTGTAGGAACAGGTCCACGTGGAGACGACCCATCATGTCGACGACGCGACTCTGGGCGATCATGTAGCGTCTGGTGACGAACCCGGCGTTGGCGGCATCGCCGGCATCGATTTCGACGGCCTCCATACGATTACCCGTGTTCTTGTGCCACATCTGATTCGTCAGTTGCGTCTCCTTGGCATCGTCGCCGTAACTGAGCAGCGTCTCTATGTAGGCGCGGTACGGGTACGTGTTGGTCGACGAAGTCACGAGCGTTCCGTTCAGGTAGACGTCGACCTGACTGAAGAGCGAATGGAGCCAGTTATTCACGGGTCCGACGGGATCGGGGGCGGCGAGGTCGGTTCCGTCGACACGCGTCACCTTCGCCTGAACGTGTAGCATCGTGCTGGCGAGATCGATGTAATCGTCTCCCGAACCGGGTATGACGAATTCGATCGGTCCGCCCGAGTCGAGCGACGACATCGGTTAGTTTTGTACCGTGTAACTATCGATGATGCTGGTCTGAGTCGGAGGCACGGTGAAGAGATCGAGCTGGCTCTAGAGTCCCTCACACGAGAGTTTATGCACGAACGCCATCGTCGAATATATCGGTCTCACGACGCTGCTGCTTCCTCTTGCGTCTCCCGGCTGTACTGACTCGTTTCGCGGCGGGTGCGTGTCTTATACGCTTACGCGGTCGAACGCCAGGGGTCAAGAGGTCGCTCATCATGTCTCTACCGGCAGCGGTGACGCGACGTTTGGCGGCCGTTTTGATGTTCTGACCCGACAGGACGTCGTCGGCTAAGCGCGCGCCGGTCGACAGCGCTCTCTTTCCCAACGCCACGGCACCTCTCTTGACGAGCAGCATGACGCTACGCAGTAGACCTCCGAATAGACTTCCCAGTCCGTATCCTCGTTGGTATCGGGCACCCGCGAAATAGGGAAGCGCTCCGCCCGCTTGACGAGCGTGGTAGTCGTTGTAATTCATCTCTCTCTCTCTAGAACAGTGCCGCCCGTCGCCGTTGGAAATGAAGTGTCACCGTCACCTTACCGACCTCGAATGGCACGCTTCGTCCGGTGTATCTCTTATATCTATCTCGATCGTGCCAAACTCTTTGTAGAGCATGGATACGTAGAGAGTGTTGTCGAATGTCTTTCTGTGGAGGCGGCGGAGCGGCGTAACTTCGTCTTCTTCTTCTTCTCTTTCTTCGTCAACGTCGCTAACGGTGACCCGTGATGTCGTTTCGTCCGTCATGAGTGGACGACTGATACCGTGTCGGACGCGCGACTAGCCTTTATAGCCGACGAGAGCTTTGGCATCAATCCGGCTGTTGAATTTCGAAGGGTATCCGAACCATTTCACCAACACCTCCTTTCGCCTGCCCACCTTGCTTCGCTGCACTATCGATTCCACGCGGTACATTTTATCGGACGGAACCGTCACTTTCTGCAAATCCGGTTCGAAGAAGGTACCGTCCAGTGTTTCGCCGATATCGTCCGTGAGGCGATAGACGGGCGGATCGGAGGGATGCATCTCGTGTATGGTGAAAATTTCCTCAGGCCAATTCGCCGTGTATCCTTTATCGAAGCGTCGTTTGACCTTGCTGATACGCACGCGATCCGCCACGCGATACTTGGGCACGCCCTTACCGTGATGACCGCCGTACAGGCGCTGCCACACCTCTTCCTGATTCGCAGCATTCACTTACGACGGAGCCATACCGATGCTGCGGTGAGGGGTGTCGTTGTACGAGCGTACCAGGTCCTGAAGGATATCCATGTATCGCCGTGTCTCGTGTTTCGTCAGGTATCGCCACATGCGCGTTTTTAACGTGCGATTAAAGCGTTATACGACGCTCGCCTTGGTCTCCTCGTTGTAGGTGAAGTGTTGTATACCGTACTTTTCTAATACACCCCGAACGCCACGTTTCAGGAATTCCAGACCTCTATCGGTCTGCAACGTCAGCGGACGAACGCCGTCGCCGGCGAACAGTCCGTCCAGTGCCCTCGTCATCGACGTCGCCGACTTGGTCTTCAGCGGAACGCATCGGGCGTCTTTCGAGAAGACGTCGAACACCGTGAGTAGGAACGCCGTACCGTCGTTATGTCGTTTCAGACTGGACACGTCGACGAGATCGGCCTGCCACTGTTGATTCCGGCCGCCGACGATCACGCGTCGCCGTCGGAAACGCACTCTGACCGGTTTGTGCAGGGTATAGGCGTTCTTTTCCGATAGCCATCGTTCGACGACCTTTCTCGGTACGCGCTGTACGTGTCGGAAGGCGATTCGGCACAACGACTCGATTCCCCCGTAACTACCCACCTTCGAGGGATCGAAGTAGACTTCCTGCAGCTGTTTACGGTTTCGGCCCATGATGATGACGTACGTATGATTTGATCGACGGTAATCCCGCACACGATGTGAAGTCCGGCGTAAGCGACGTCGGTAAACAGATGTGTTAGACTGTCTAGTGGATCGCACATTATGCTGTCGAGTCGCGTCGGTGCGCCTCCTTTATTAAAGACGCTCCCATGTCTTGCCTTCCGACGATGGCGTGGATAGGGCGGACGGTCCCATTCGTTGCTGCTTTCGCGCGAGGGGTGTCCACTGCAGCGTTCGACGTGCTCTACCGATCGATCGTGTGGCCGCTGCCGCTACGGCGCTCTTCCTTTGTCCCTGTTGAATGCGGAGTCTCCTGGCCTCGTTACCCACCAACTCCATGGGCAGATTCATGTCGCCGAGTTGACGATCAAACACCTGCCATCCCGTCGGATCGGCGACGATCTTGCGCTACCGGCGCAACACTTCGTTCACGAGGTCCACCGCGTTTCTTCCGGGTACCGCTACTCCTTTGTGCATCAGCTCTCCGCGCGCGTTCCACGCGACGTCTCGTTTCAGACGTTCCATCAGTCGTCTGGCTTTGGGCTGCAGCGCCTTGGGAACGCTGTCGACGACTTTCGCTTCTATACCTCACTTCGCCGCCGTAGCCACTGGGGACGTATCTTCGTTGTCGTTCACCGTCATCACGCGCACCGGTTCGCGCGTGCGTCGATCGGCCAACGCGTTGTAGCTTTGCAACACTTGATTATACATGACGACCTTGTCGCCGTCAGTGAGTTCGCGTCTTTCGAGTATGTCTTTCATCTCGTCGTCGAGCACATGCACCTTGCATCCTAGTGTGTCCGTCGTTGGTGCGCGTAGACTGTCCATCAGTCGTGGATCTACCAAGGCCATCTTCCGTGCGTGTTCCATCTACTTGAGTAGCACCTCTTTGAGAAAGAGTAGAAAGACCGCATCGGCCAACGGTTCTAGCAAAGCCGACAGGAAACTGCCGGTCTGTCCCGCTCCGACCTGGTTATTACCCTGTAGCAGGATGCGACGTCTCCTCGCCGCCGGCACGCCTCTCCGTGCCAAGAAGCGCAGGTTCGTTTTGAACCTACTCAAATGACGTCTCTGCGCGTCGGTCAAGGGAATGTTCTTCTTCAATATGTTGTAGGCGCACTCGGCTAATGCGCACAAGAGATCGGCGTCGGCGTTTTGGATGATGGCTCGTCTCAATTTCGCGCTCTTGTACCTGTTCAGCGCCTGTATGCAGAGGAGGTGTCTCTTCACACGCTCGGACATGCTGTCGTATGTCTCTTCGCGACCTCTGACATGCTGTGACTGAAGAGACGAAGCGCGTGCGCTGGTGTCTTATACCTTGGGTTGGTACGCCGTCGTCCGGAAGGACGCCCATGCTCAGACGCATGTCGTCGGGCGTGTCCTGTTTCAGATCGATGAGGAGATAGCCGTACGGCGTCGTCGTGGCGTCTTTGAACGCGTCCTATACAAACTTCAGGCGTCCCGGACACATCTGTCGCGCCAAGTGACCTATCTGTGACGCGTCGCGAGGATTCTTGAAGACCACCATGTATTGCGCGTTCAGACTGATCGTGCGACTTTCCTTGTTTTTCGGAAACAGGTTCTGCACGAGATACAGTACGGAGGTGTTCTGGTGATGACTCTTTTTCGTGAACAAGGTCGTCACCCGTTCGTCCGTTTCGGCGATCAGATCATCGATGACCACGAGTTTACGATACGACGCGTCGAAAGCGCCGCTCAGCAAGCCTTCCTCGAAACGTACCAGGTCGTTATCGATGGAGGCGTAGGCGCTCTGCCATTCTCCGTAACACCACGTGATCGTCTCGGGAGACGGATAAATCATCGTTGCGGCGTGACGTAGTATGCTCGTCTCGAACGTGCTCTTATCGCAACCCGTCGGACCTGCAACGATGCAGGTGAAGGGATGTTTCCATCGCGTGTCCATCTAGTAGCTGGTAAAGTTCGACAATGTCGCGTTTTCCTCCGCTGTGACGTTAGATACGATGACGATACCTCAACCACACCACGAGAACGATCGAAGGAAGGGAGGAACGTAACACCGCAAGACGTACAAGATTCCGACTGTTACCACTAGTGCTACTCCTACGACTTCTCGCGTCCGTGACATGTTGTACCATGACTATCGATTGTGTGCCATCTGACTAAATAGTGTTATTTGTTGTTGTTGATGTTCTGCCTACTAACTTTTAACGCCTTTAACCCCAACTGTCGTAGTGGCGCATTTCCTCATTGTGTCTGTAGTGGTTCGGCATACACGACAATCGATTACTACTACTACTACACGTCCACCGGACCCGTGGTGACTCTGTCTTCGTGGACCACGCGCTTGGCGTAAAAGTAGGTCAATGCCGCACGTTCCTGGATGTACGTCAGCACGGACTAGTGATTCTCCCGGAACAGGCGGTTCTTTCCGCTTACGCTCCGACGATTGGTCAGCACGTCCAAGAACGCCTGCTTGTTGATGGTGTTGCGTCGTTTGTTCAGTCTCTTGGTGCAGTATTTATCGACGGAACCCGAACCATAGTAGTTCTTGCTGCACAGACCCAGGAAACAGTTGTCGGATCATTCGACCTTGAGGAGCACCGGTGTTCTCTTGTCGTACGCCGTGCGCGCCTTGCAACACGTCTCGGTGCCGCCCCACGGATGTCCGGCCATTATACAGCGCACGTACTCGTTCTGATGATCGGTGCAACATTCGGACGGTAGCCATTCGGAGTGGTGACCAAAGTAGTGTTCGCGCAGTGACGGGATCACGAGGTCGTCGACGGACTCTCCGGCCAGAGCTAAATAGGCTCTGTCCGTATCGGTTTCGCAGTACTCGAACAGCGGACGTTCCACGTACCTGACCATGAAATAGTAGTAGAATTCCAACATGCGCAGTTTGGCCCACTGCAATACGAAGAATCACACGTGCGTGGGCAAGGTGTATTTGACGGTGTACTTGTGCAATTCGATCTCGTACGCATCGTCGGTGACGACATCGAGTTGACGGAAGCGACGATCGTTCATTGCGATCGACGCCCTCTTCTTCGTGCAATAGGTGACTTCGCGGTGCTTATCGACGTTGGAGATAAATTTTCCGTAGGAAGAATTCCCCATAACTTTGTTGGTGTCCGCGATCGTGGCCTTGTCGGTGTGGACGTCTCCTTCGCGACGTGCAGTGGACAACGCCTCGCCGAATCGTCGGAAGCAGGCGACCGGTGTGTACTCGATGACCTGGTACACGTGAGTCACCTCGAGTCCGGTGTGCCGAGCAAGATCTTATCCCCGCGATAACTCCCGACGAGCATGCGACGCGGGGTTGCCATGACGTCGTGTTCATCGGTGTATCGACGCATGAACGGCCCGAGATCATAACGGGTCAGGGTATGTTCTTGGAAATGGGCTGCATCTCGGCAAAGTGCGCGCGCAGTTCCTCCGGTATACGTATGTCGCACTGGATCATACCGAACACGCTACCGTTGCGTACGCCCGTTAGGATCTGTTGTGGCGTCATTTTCCAGGGCACTTGTCGCCGGCGCCGACGACAGGTCACGTCCAGAAACTGTTTCACGCACATCTCGACGACCAACACAAAGTGACGAAGGTAGGCCGTGTTCTTTCGCGTTTCGGCGAGCAGTTCCGTCATAGGTTTCCCGTTGACCTCGTTGACATCACGTCCGGTGCAAGGACAGCCGTGGTAGAAGCATCCGTGAAACTGATAGGCCGTCTTCGTTTCGCTGCACCAACCGTCCACCAGCAGTTTAACGATTCGCTTCTCGCGTCCGTTGGACTGGTGACGCATGGCGAGTCCCGTGCTTTCGGACTCCCACGTCAGACATTCGGCGGTCATCTGACCTGTGGGCTGTGCCGGTTCGGGTCGGAATTCCTTCTGTTCCCGTCGTCGCGTGTACCATCCCGTCGGCATTTCTTGCGATAACGACCACAGATACAATGCGTTTGCATCGTAGCCGACAATGGACTCACAAATTCGCGCCGCATCTCCGTAGTCGTTCCGACATATCTTCGTGATCCCCTTCTCGTGATGTCGGGTGAAGATGAGTGACGGACCTCCGACGATATTCTCTCTGACGAGCAGATGGACGTCCTTGTTCGTCTCGTTAAAGAGCGTGAAAAAGGTCTTCACCGGCACGTAGTTGATAAGGTAGGTCAAGGTCAGACCAGGTATACTGATCGCTTGTTTGAACATGTCGAGGCCGCGTTGCCGGTAAAAGTCAAACTGTTTGGCGATGGCGTCCAAGAACGGCACGACGTCCCTGTTGTTGTACCAGACGAGAAAGTCTCGTAACGTCTCCATGTCATTGTCTCGCCACGCCTCCCGACATCGTGTGTAGTCGTCGTCGGATATACCTTCGTTCTTCAGTCGGCTGAAGAAGGCCTCTTTGGGAGGTAGAGCGGTGTCGTCGAGTCTCTCCAAGCCCTCCATGTATTCGTACGGGAAGTGACCTTTCGTGACCTCGCAACCGTACGCTTTCAGATACTTGTCGTACGAGAATCCCGGGGCGATATAATAAGTCATGTTGAGGAATTTCAGGTCGTCCGTCGATAGACACATAAACGTGTTGCCGCGTTTGATCACGCGAAACGATCCGGCATCCTCCTCCTCCTCCTCATCTTCGTCCTCTGTTTCTTTCTTTGTGGACAGGAAGTAGAGTACCAGGAACTGTTTGACGACGTTCAGATCGTACCTGCCCGAGTTGAATCCGATGACGGGCAACTGATGAAGCCAACCGTACAATTGACCCATGAGTGTTTTGTAGGGATTGGTCGGTTGTCGCCGTGACACTTTGTCTCCCTTCGTGGCGTGTCCCTCCTGTTCGTCCCACGTCACGATAGCCTCCGTGAGTTTTTGGAGGACGCCCTCGTATTCGTCTATGACGGTGTCGTAGGCTGCTTCGCTCATAGACTGAAGGATGGTCATCATGTTGGATACCAACTTGTTGCTATCACCGTCCGTGATGAGACATTGAACCAGGACTCGAAGTCGAAAGTTGCGCGATAAAGATAGTAGCGCAACCGCTCGGGAACGCGAATGTTTTCGTCGTCCAACCTTGGAAGATTGTCGGCGACGGACTGTAGACGCCGCCGGGAAAGATCTTTCGCACGCCTCCCGTACACCCGCGCCCGTGTCTCTCTAGTTCTCTTGCGGGTTTCCATAGCGAGTCGCCAAACTTCTTACAGCGAAAGAGTGACAGTACATGTTCATGTCTTGTGTGTAGGAGAAGTGTGTCTCGTGAAGATTGACGTACAACGTTTCGGGATAGTGACTCAACGACCGATGTACGAGTTCGGTAGTCGCCTTTCCGCCTTCTTCTTCTTCTTCTTCTTCCGGTTCGAAGAGTGTGTACACGCACACGTTGGTGTCGAAGGTGGTCTCGATACGATAGAGATCGTCCATCGTCACCCCGGCAAACTATTTCATGGCCACTACATCCTGGTCGTACTTCGTGTAGAATACCCTCACATCGGTCGCATCCACGATGCAGAGCCAGGCACCGGAAGAGACACACATTGTCGGTATACTTCTTGTTATACTTGGGTTCTCCTTCCAATCCGATGACGGCTTTGTTCCTTTTGATGTACCTCGGCAGTGTGACGTCCACACATCCTATCGGATGGTCTACGATATGGTTCACGAAGAAAGTGACATTCGTGACCACCTCGCATACCCATTGGCTGTCTGGACGTTGATTGATCACCCACTGTAACACGTCTGTTTCTCGGATACGTTCCAGAAATGCATCAGTCTTCCGAGTTGGTGATAAGACACGTTTCATCGAGGTAACGAACACAACAGTTACAGGACGAACTATAATATCTGTATCGGTTAGTGATCTTGTTCCTCAACACGAAACCATAACTAACGTTTATTTTAAACTCATGCGTCTGTTCGCGGAACATAATTTTCAGTGACGGTTCTAGAACAGACGTGTCCGGTGTCGACACTCTGTAATTGTACCTGGATTATACGGGTCCTCTGGACGTGTGAGTTCGGATGGTCGACCAGTGGTCTCGAACGATGTCTCGGAGTTCTCTCGATAGAGTGTCGGCAAGGGGCAGTCGGGGCGGAGGACGCATGTGGTCGTCGTTATCGTGACGTGGCCACTCTACGCGTCTCGCTCGCTTGGGTGGTGGTGGGTCGGTGACCTCTACACGTCTGCTACATACCGACCTGATATGACGAACCAGGTTGTCACGTCTCGTGAACTCCCGTGCACAGGTCTCACAGCGGTGTGTATCGGTTTTCTGGGGCCTGCACGGCGTCCTCATGTGACGTACCAGTTCCTGCCGTCTCGTGATGTCTCTTCCACATGTCGGACAGGGGTGTTTAGTGGTTCTCTGTGGTTCGTCAGATAGGGCCACTCGCGACGGAGGTTTGCTGTAGGCATGATCGTCGTGACCTCGCGGTGACTGGAATATGTGCGTCCGTTCGAAGTGACGTTGTAAGTCGTCGTACGTATCGAGGACGTATCCACAGTGGCGACATGAGTGTTGCTTCATCGTGTATCTACCTATAACTGTCAGATGCGAGCTCCTTGCATGTTTCTATATTATGCGTGTCGTCCTATGGACAGTGAGAGGCGTGGCTACGTTGATCATCGAGTGAACAGAAGGCGGCGTGGCTACATGTGTGTGTATGTGTGTGTGTGTGTGTGTGTGTGTGTGTGTGTATGTGTAGAAGTACACAGATATCAGCGTGTGAACAGACGGGGCGTGGCTACATGTACACCTGTACATTGTAAGGAAGCGTGTGTTAGACCGCAAAGTCACTCGTCGATATGAAAGAACAACAGACACCAGAACCCAGGATTACATATATCTTTATTATACTAACGTACAAGCAAATCGATCACTACTACTACTATACTTACTACTACTACTACTACTACTACTACTACTACTACTACTACTACTACTACTACTACTACTACTACTACTACTACAACTACTGTGACATATAGAGGCGCCTCTGACCCCAACTGACGTGGGGGCGTATTTCGTCGTTTATATGTCACCGGCTAGGTATGTTATATCAACGAGCTTTACGGTATGTTACGTAGCATAGGATCATGTTTGTTACGGATAATTTTGCATATGTTCTCCACGTGTTCGTCGCGGATAATGTTACGCGCTACTTTGCATATCAGGCGTACAGACTCATTCACGACACCGACTAAACGTTCGATCTCTATCTCCATGTTGCGTACTCCTGCGAACGGTCCTGTAGTCACCCTCGGAAGAGAGGTAGACGTTCGTGACCAGATCAGATGACCGTGGGGGTTTAGGTCGAGCGTCGAAGTGTCGTTACGCAGGGCTGCGTACTCCGACGACGAGATGGTGACGTCATCATCGTCGTCGTCGTCGTCATCGCATGTCATCTCGAGAGGTGTGTCCGTTGTTACCGGTGACGTGACATCGTCACATCCAGTGGTGGAGATGACGTGTGACGCTGCTGTTGTTCATGTCTGTGTATCAGCAGAGTGCGACGTAACGACACGTCGACACGGGATCGACGCGGTACCTTTTTCAGTGGCGCCGCCTGGAGGGGTACCATGGGCCACGGTGGGTTGATATAGGTGTCCCGTATACGATCTAGTCCGCTAGGAGCAGCACCATCGTCCTGTCAACAACAATAATAAAAATACAACATTTCCATAGTGTGTCACTCTGTTTACTTGTCGACACAATCTTCTTCTTCTTTCAACAGTGCTATACCACGCATACGCAGGATGGCTTGCACACGTGTTATGGGGTCACGTGTCCACTCCGGCGGATCCGTCTAATACCTGTAATGGGCTGCTGACCACCTCACGCTGTCGCATATCAACTGACCGTTTATGCGGTACATGTCGTTTTGTTCACCTTCGAACGCACGCCACAGTTCGTTGGACACGAAACGAACTGCTGTTGTCTGAAGGAACTTCCAGTCCATCATTTCCTCTGACAACGTTCCCTGTCTCCTCACGGCCTTGTCCCCGTCTTCATGCTCAGTCACTACGGTTATACCTCGACTACGTAGGCTCTCTTTCACCCGTGGTATAGTGTCCATAGCCCATCCCGGTCATTTCGGTCACTGTCATACTGAGACCATTATAAATACGTGACCGATCAACCATGTACAGCTCCTTATCAATACGTGAGGGATCAATCATGTACAGCTCCTCCTGCATGTCTGCATAGCGACGACACAGAGAGTTGGCTGTGTAGCGCACGCAGGCGGCGGTTAGAGTAGACAGAAATAGTTGCTCGTCTATCATTTTCTCCGTGCGCTTTTGAATTACATGCACCTTCGCTACCATCTCCTGTAATTCACTACTCACTGTCTCCGTACGCGTTTGGTTTGCGTGCACCGTCGCTTCCGTCTCCTGTACGTCACTACAGAGCTCTGTGACGTCATCGTCATCATCAGCATCTATCATCTTCTCTACAAGCCTTTGGATGCAGTTCACCTTCGCTTTCGCCTCTTTTAAATCCCTACAGATTTTTGTGACTTCATCATACTGATCATCACTAGACCACGTACAGTCCCCCACACAACAGAACACTTGCCTCGTCTTCGTCGGTTATATCATCAGAGTATATCAGACGACGTTTCACACTTCGGGACCCTTCCCGCGATGCCGTCGCATCCTGTGTCTCTTTCAACCACGCGGTCACGTCCGCATATACACCCGACGTCTCTGGGGACAACTACAACACGATATTGGAAAATTACGACTGCTCTTCCGTCGACCATACAGTAGCACCACGCGGCAGCACCAGACATTACCTCCTTCACTATTCGCCAGGTGGCTGCACTGGACCGACAGGACTTACGGAAAGCACTACCTCCTTCACTATTCGCCAGGTGGTTGCACTGGACCGACAGGACTTACGGTTTGATAATTTCCAGGGCCGTCATGTTGTAGTTCACGTACCCTGATTTTGTTTCTTTCCTAATTGTCACCCTAGACTGTTTGCCACGTATGACACTCAATGCCTGGTAGCGTTGTTCGTCACTTTTCAACGACATATAGTCGGTTGCCGACAGTCCCCCTACGACCCGCTGAACTACATGGTCGAACCCTGTCACCCAGAGGTCGGTGCCCTTGTGGTCGGCTAACAGAATCCCCATGGCGTATTTGTATACAAGAGCCCCCTTCTGTCGCCCATGGACCGGACATGCACTGACGCTATGGTGTCCTTTCATTTCGACCTGTACTTTGCGGTTACAGAGACGAGACGCTGCATAACATAGTATTTAGTTGACAGAGCGCTTGCTATGACTGTGAGCGGGCGCTCAAATGCATAAGTTCCATCACTTACTTTCTCAAGTGCTGCCAGGTCGAGTTGCTCGGGGCTTGATTGTAGTTGGGCGCCGCCATCTTGTCAGTCGTTCGTGCAGGAGTCGGTGTGCGTGAATGTGTTCCAACGGCAGAGAATCAGAGAGAGAGTGTTTATCCTGCTAGGTTTAGCCTAGGTTTATATACGTAAACGCTCCCTCCAGGCGACGTTCATGTGATACCCTAGCCGATGACATCATGCGTCCCTGGGCGAGGCGCGTGACTTATCTCTCTCGTACTCTAGCACTGTGCGTATGTGTCTGGTTTTTTTTAATAGACACCTTACGTAAGCCGTATAGAGCACTGTCAAATGAAGTCTCTCACCTCCATCAGAATACATCCAAGTATATTCTTACCTACTGTGTTACGTCGAGTACTTTTCCCCCAATATCCTTCTGCACTGGGTACGTTTTCAATAAGACGCGCTTCACCTGTGGCAAGCAAGCGTTGACGTAGTTTAGACGCACGAAACTTCACAGCTAATATAGCATACATTACGGATCGACGTTGTGCTAGCCACATAGCAGCCCGGTCTGGCCTCCATTGAATGCGTATTTCGCCTGTAATCCACTGCGCGCAGTCTGGATCTTTCTCGCTGTGACGACATCATAAAAATACATTGCTTTTTTGAATTGATATGCTGACTCTGCACAAGCGAAGTCTTCGCCCCATATATGTATATCACACGGATGGAAATTCGATAGGTAATGTCCGGCACCTCTAAATTGTATGTCGAAGCTGCTGCTGACCGTCATATGTTCCATATTTAGCACTGACCGTACGCGCTTACAAACATACAGAGTTCTTATCGTGAACCCGTCCTCGCCTGCATAGTCAGCGTTCCGATAAGGCGCATTCCACATGCATTGTCGTATTGTTGATAACTGTCCTTTGGACATCACGCGCTTATCACCAGCTGCTGACTATGTCATATGACTGTTATAAGTTTGTAGTTTAAAACTTCCCATACGCCGAAAATTTCCACAGAGTGTGTCTGCAAACTTTCCTCATTGCCAGCTGGTTCCTATGACGTATGACTGATATGGTTTTACACTTTAGAAACTTTCCATACAGTGTGTGTCTGCATATCGTAAAACTGTCCACGTTGCCAGGTGGTTCCTATCATGTCATATGACTGTTATGGGTTTGTACTTTAAAACTTTTCATACAGCGATACTTTCCACACAGTGTGTCTGTATATCATTTACCCTATATATATCTTTCGTTTCTTACATTCACATTATTCCAGTCACAAACAACAATGACGTCTTCTCCGATACCCTGGGACGAACTTCGGGCGCAATGGCGACTTTAAGATGCGTGCTGTGCACAAATGTAAGTACTTTCTTTCTTTACAGTATATAGCTATATAACTTTCTCTCTTTGCTTTGATTCATTCGATAGATATCATGTGACGTGTGTATCTAACATCTACTTCTGATCCGTCGTTACCTCTTCTTCTTCTTCTTCTCCTGACCATCTCATTAGCCTTCCTTACGTTTATTTATACTCACTTCATTCGTTATGTGTAACAGTTGTCTATATTTACTTTTTAGTTCTGACGATGACTCTGATAGTGTCAGCTACACTCTCTCGGAATGCACGTAAGTTTTCAACGATTATATACCTACTTTTACTAATACTAATATCGCTATTGTATGACCTAATTACCACGATTCTCATTCTTTGCAATGTGCATATACATGTGTCACAGTCCTTCCTTATTTGCTGACCTAGCCTGCCCTCTTCTCGTGTCGCCTAGCTACGTGGTGTCTGGTTATATCGTTGGTCTATTCCATACAACTGTACCTCGAATGTTTTCAATATTTTGGTACATGTTTCAGAGAAGAAGAGTTACAAATCGAACATGATATACTCTTCACCTTAGTCATGAGAGAACTACTCAAAACAAGACCCCGATTCGAACAAGCTAGCCCGTGGTTTGATCCGCCTTCCCCACCCCCGATCGACACAGGGAATAAAGAGAGTTGGGCGGAGGACGAACCCTATGACGATGAGGGTTTTATGGATGTACCTGAATAAATATTATTCACAACTTAACATACGTTGTTTGTTTATTATTATCTTAGGTTTAATTCTTTCATACACATACATACATACATATCACATTATCAATACATTCAGTATACTTCTTTATCTCTAATGACCCACATTTACACACCTTTGAAAACTTTCCTCTTTGTTCTTTCGTTTCTATTCTTAAACACGATGGGACTTCAATGGATACTCACTCCGCTCTCTTCCGCCAGGGGGTCCCTACATCTGGTCACGTGACTACACACACATACATACACGTATAGATACCCGACGAAAGGCGCCGCCATCTTATATTTGGATCATGGGGGTGCAAAAACTCCTCAGGAGGGGGTCCCAAAAGAGCGTCTCTACTACTGATCTTGCCAGGTTGATCAAATGGTCTGAAAAGTGGCAAATGTTGTTCAATTTTGGGAAATGTAAATGCCTTCACACAGGACATGGGAACGAATATGTAGAATATACAATGGAGGAACTGTACTAAGTACTACTGTAAAAGAAAGACTTAGGGCTGACAATTAGTGCTGACATGAAGGTTTCAGAGCAGTGTGGAATTGCAGCTTCAAAAGGAAATCAAATCCTTGGATTGATTAGGCGAAATATAGCATATAAAGAAAAAGAACTAATACTACCGCTGTACAAAACAATAGTTAGGCCTCATTTAGAATATTGTATACAAGCATGGAGGCCATACCGCAAGAAGGACATAGATATGCTAGAAAGAGTACGAGGAGAGCGACTAAAATGATACCAAAACTGAGGGATCTTAGTAATGAAAAACGCCTAAAAGAATGTGGTTTAACAACACTAGAGACCAGGAGATTGAGAGGAGATCAGTTAGAAGTGTTTAAAATATTGAATGGTTATGAAAATATTGATAGAAATATGTTTTTTTTTCAGTTAAGAAAGATAGAAAGACTAGAGGAATGAAGTTACATTAGTAAAGGAGCAGTGTAGATTAGACGTAAGATAGTTCTCATTTTCACAAAGGACTCTGAATGAATGGAACAGATTATTTGATGATAGTGTGGGTGCTAGTAGTGTGAATATATTTAAAAATAAAATCGACACATATCGCAGAAGGGCTGGATATATGTAAATAAAAGGGTTGGACACTCGATAAGCCAAAGGGCTTCCTTGTCCACCTGCCATCTAGAGTTAATTCTCTGGATGGCAATCTTGTTAAATCTTGTTAAAAACCAGCCATGCGCCGAGGACCAGCCACGCGCCGAGGATCCATCCCATGGAAGTGAGTAGGCTATTTATTGTAGGTCTAAATTCAGACATAATTATGTGTGTTACTGTTGTTACCTTCTTGGACAACACAATAATACGTTAATTAATTCGGCTCAATATATTTACAGGACCATCGGCACATGACCTGATCTTGTCACATTCAACACGTCCATACGTAAGCGAACACGGAAGACCGAGTCCGCCATTCTCCTCACGTTTTCTCCGTTCAAGAACTTAGTACTGGAGAAAGAAAGCGCAAAAGCCGCCAAATCCGTCAAAGCTAGACGAGGCAAAGGGAAAGGAACAGTTTCACAAAACGACCGCAAATGGAAAGGAAAAGTTTCTCGAAACGACCCCAAAGGGAAAGGAAAAGTTTCACGAAACGACCCCAAAGGGAAAGGAAAAGTTTCACGAAACGACCCCAAAGGGAAAGGGAAGGAAAAAGTTAAGCCTAAGTCGTCAACCAGTATTCAACTCCCACTGGAGAGTAATGACGATGACGAGGTATGGCAATGCAAAAAGTGGGCACACGAAGAATGCACAAACTGTCATGTTCCGTGATATTTCAAGACCCGTTAAAATCAATGAAAAATATACTATTTGTGTGCTAATTTTTTTCAATTAGCAACTTAGGAGGGCACGTTAGATTTCGTACTGTACTTGCACGGATATAGAGTGAGAACCATTTGAAAAAGACCAAAACATTTGGAATCTTTTCAAATGGGCGTTTTGCCTCAGCCAAGGGGCGTTTTGCTCCAGCTAAGGGGCAAAACGCCAACTAGCCTTTAATTATATTTTAGCCATTTCTCTCAAGTCAAAACTTGGTAACGCCTGTAACACCATGGTTTTAGAGAGCGCATTGCTGTGGTAAAGTTATGGTGGGCCAGCGTTCAGATACAGCTACGCAGTGCGTGGTTAAGACAGCATAATGCTTAAGGTGGGCGTTTTGCCATGCCCTACCCTACCCTACCCCCTGTCTGATCGCTTTGCGAAACTCTGAATTTAAGCTCAGTCTATGAAATCGCTCACTAGATCAGTAGATCTAGGCAGGTCAGGTGGTCATAATAAAACTAATTTTAACCAACCGTGGCTCGTGTTACATGCTCGTGTTACATGCAGTGTTTAGGAAGTAGAAGCAATTATTCGAATACACAATACCGCTCAGCTGCTCCTGCTAATGGGCGAACGGGTCATTATATATTGGGATTCCCAGAAGTCGTTTATCCATCTTCAAATTGGGGCGTGTATTTGCGCTGTTCTCACGGGTGATGCAGTCACGACTGGCGAAGTCAATTACTAGTTCGTCTCGGCTAACTTCCGCACTTCGCGGAGGGGATCAGCCAGGGCTTGCGAGGATGCGTACTATGGAACGATATTAGGGCCATAATTCCACAATGCTACATTGTCGAATTCTGAATTTCGATTTTCCATTTACGTCGACATTGTCGAATTCTGACTTTCGATTATCCATTTACGCTGTCATTGTGCAAGATTTTTTTCAAATAATTCACTAGAAATGCCGGTTTGGTCAAATAAGTTGACACACAAAAAGTCTACCCGAATACGGTTTGCAACAAATTATCATGTCAAAAATGGACTCGTTGACCTTTGACAGAGATGTGCTGCCCTCTAGCGAACTACGCCAACTTGCAAATATTGAAGTATCCCTTGCAAGTCAGGCCTTGCGCTGTCAGTCGCTAACGTCACGACGTAGTGTACAGAATACTTATATCGACCATTTTTCACCCACGTTATGAGCTGTTTTATCAAAGTTGGAGTTTAAAAGAACTCAAAGTGGAACGGAAGAAACGAAGTGCCAAGCAGTCTGGCAGAAAACGCGAAACGATTGTTAGGTAGGTTGGTATTGTGTGTGAGCGATAATTCATGATGTTTCGTAAACTGTCAATAATAATATTTATTCGTACTATAACGTGTACAATTCGGTGAAAGCAACATATACATCCATTTAATATGTATATAAAACGGTAAGTGCAGCCAGTCTCGTCTATGAAGCGTGAGCGTCTATGTCATGAATGTTTTTAAGTGAATGTTATTAAACTTTAAAGATAATAATAGTGTGGAGTCTCCCATCACACAGTGATTTGTTTTTGTATTTTGTTGACATTATGTAAATTATTATTGTAAAATTTGTATCTTAATATTTGTTTTCATATTTTGTAGTTCTAGTTGTTTTCAGCGCTTGACAATGTTCTATTAACTGACTGGTCTGTATTATTGTGGTTACATTGTAATGGTCTTATGATGTCTCATTCTTTATATGCTGGCACTGAGGGTGGTCACTACCAGGGTAGTTGTCGTCCTCAGTGGTTACGTGCCAACATCACTCCAATTTTCAAGAAGGGAGACCGGTCCCTTCCGTCAAATTACCGTCCCATCTCCCTAACTTCAATATGTTGCAAACTCCTCGAACACATTATTTACTCTAACATAATGGACCATTTTGATCAATACACAGTCTTATCCGACAGACAACATGGCTTCCGCAGTAAACACTCCACAGAAACCCAATTAATACTCACCACACACGACCTAGCAAAATCCCTAAATAATAAATCCCAAGTGGACATGATAATAATGGACTTCTCAAAAGCATTCGACACCGTTCCCCACAACCGGCTCCTAAATAAATTAAAGAGATATGGCATCCATAACAAAACACACGCCTGGATCTCTAACTTTCTCAAGTGCCGTGAACAGAGAGTGGTGGTCGGTGGAGAACATTCCACCTGGACAAATGTTACATCAGGTGTACCGCAAGGCACGGTATTGGGACCGCTTCTCTTCCTGATATACATCAATGATTTACCTGACAAGATCCGCTCCACAGTCCGTCTTTTTGCAGATGACTGTGTCCTCTATAGAGAAATCAATAATCAGTCCGACTCACAAGAACTACAGAAAGACCTAAATGAGTTAGCAAAATGGGAACACGACTGGCAGATGCACTTTAACCCCAAAAAATGCTTTGTGATGAGACTAACCCATGCAAGAAACGTAAAACATTTTAATTATACTCTAGGAAACGCAACACTACAGGAAACCGACAGTCATCCCTATCTAGGAGTATGTATCACCAAAGATCTCACCTGGAACAAACACATCCATCAGATTACAGCCTCAGCAAACCGTACCCTAGCATTTATCAGACGCAACCTCTACTCGTGCCCCCAAAACATTAAAACAAGTGCCTACACAACCCTTGTCCGACCACTCCTAGAATATTCAGCATCCGTGTGGGACCCCCACACCCAAGTCCTCATCAACAAAATAGAAATGGTCCAAAGACGGGCAGCTCGCTTCTGCCTTAACGACTATACATCCCGAGAAACTGGTTGCGTGTCACACATGTTAACAAAAATAAACCTAGAACAACTAACAAACAGACGAACAAACAGACGCCTCGCCATATTGCACAAAGCCATTTATGGCCACCTAACCTTGCCTGTTGAAAACCTCCTCCAGCCTGTACAACGCCTATCACGGCATCTAAATACCAAAGCATTCAACACTATCCACACCAGCAAGAACTGTTATACATTTTCCTATTTCCCCCGAACAATAAAAGATTGGAATTCCCTACCAGATGCAATAGTCAACATTACAGAGCCACAGAAATTCAGACAAGCATTAATACACGATTAATAACCTAGCATGCGCACCCAACCCTGACCGTATGACTCCTAAGGAGTGTTGGCCAGTACTCAACCAAGACAAGACAAGAGTGGTTCTTTTATGTTCCAAATTGAGACGGGACCGACATTAATGTGATCACCGAGTCACGAGGGATACACAGTCCCCAATTTTGAGAGCCAGATTTTTACACCAAATATGCCTGCTCGGTCCAGGTTTCCAATTCAGAGCACTGGCATGCCAGGCGAATGTGCTAACCACTACACTAGCCGCACTCTCTGTATAACTTGTTTCTGCTGTTGGGATAAATAAAATGCATCCATACCTTACCTAAAGATGGGAGGGTGTGTTTCTATAATTAATAAAAACCAGCACAAAACCTTGGAGTAACATACACTATCGAGAGAGATGCGGGGTTACCAGCCCAGCCTGACCACAGTGCTTTCTTCTATATCATGAGCAGTCTTACTTCAAACCCACTATACTGTATCTTAGTCACATATTGAACTTAACTTGGGATAATGTCATTGTTTTTCATTTTACAGGTTAATGAAGAGGAGCTCAGCATGAAACTGCCGCAGAATAACATGTATAGGGACGTACATGGTGGTATGCACCTACTACCCAAATTTACACTGGGGAGTCTAAAGGAATACTTAACCCAGTACGGAAAGAAGCTGGAGGAAAAGAGCAAGTCTCTATACAAAGAAAGGTGAGTTATCTTAACATTAAACTAAAAGGACTGTAAGATTACATGTAAATGCGAATAACCATATGAGCTTAGTAGTTTGTACGTCCCTGTCAAATATGATACTGCCTTGATGAAATAATAGTTTTCTTTGTCAATGGATACCAGCAGGCTTATTTGTAAGAGGTTTGGCAAATTTATATATGTATATATGTGTTTAATGTAAGAACAAACATTCGAAACCTAACAATAAATTATTCAAGACTAGTATTCTGGAATACCCTGCCTCAAAAACTTAGAATACTCCTGATCATTAACCAGTTTAAAAGAAACCTAACAACTCCTTACTCGTGAATTATTATTGATATTACATTATATATGTGTCTGGGTAAATATATATAGGTGAAGCACAATACTGGGCCAAAAAGAGGACTGAAAAGCAAAAACAAGTGCAAAAAACAAAAAGTCTTAGATGGTAACCAAGATACATCTACACCTAAAATTAAAGAAGATAAGATATCTTTACTCACTGTTATGTGGCGCAATGCCAAGTGAAGTTGGTGATCTAAAATATGAGAATGTGAAACCCTTCAGAAATCAAAATTTGCTTGACTGATTTATGCTAGTACCTCATCAGAATCCAACCAAGACTTTTAAAATTGTAAGAATGATCAGAGCACTCTGGACATGAAATGGTGGACACTGTAACTTACGTTATCCACCACATTGTCCACAACCAAAATTTTTTTCAAACAACAATAAACAGGCAGGATGCGTTTTTTTGTGTCTCTTCTTTCTTCGTGGGCCTAAGATACAGCACAAATGTTATCAACAGGAACTATCCGCAAAGAAGCTGGTTATGGAGTAAATATAGCATAAGTTACAGGACACCAATTTGGCCCAGTATTGCGCGACTCCACAATTTATATATATATATTGTACATTGTTTTCTTCAGGTTATTTCGGTATATGCGTACCACCACAGACAACACACAAGGAAAGTGGTTTGTGTCAGCTGTTGTGTGGGCAGATATGAGGAAGTCTGCCTCTTATAAAGTAGATGTGTCCATTAACAATGATGCGGTGGTGTAAGAAGCACAATGTGAATGTGGTGCTGGGCAGGGCCCTACAGCTCACTGCAAGCATGTTGCAGCAGTTCTGTTCGGCCTGACACTACTGTCAGATAGAAACTATCTTGACAGATGTGACATGTACACAGGTAAGACGTTTAAAAAAAACAGTCAATGTACTATGTACAAATACTGGGGCAATTGTCAATGCACAACAAATGGCATTTAGTTTATCCCAATTTTGTACAAAATAAGCTGGGTAGTTTCAAGAATGTGACACGCACTTGTCAACATATCAGCAGCAATAAATAAATGAAAGGGTTAAAATGCATATAAAATTCACAAATATATAGCTGAATGTACACTTTGACTTGACCTGCAGGTCCTCCAGACGTTCCATCATGCTATACCTTTTAAAGGAACTCCTATCAAATCCAGCAGATTACATGCAATTCATGGGAAGGACAATGCAGAACTTTTTATATGATCCTCGATCAGAGCAACTGCAGAACAACGACTCTACTCCAAACAGGTTCACTCTATTTGACGAAACAAATCTTATATTCCTTTTACAGACCAATTGAAAATAGTTACTTTTCAAAACATGGGCATTAGTGCAGTCTCTGGCTTTATGTATAAAGCAAATAATACAATGTTGCTTATATCTCTACATATACATATTTCAGGAAAGTCAACCAATGCCAGTGATGCCGCTGTTCCCTCCTGCCAATCCATGTGCCCTTGCCAACGACCACAACTACTTGAAATTGACTCCACAAGATCAGTACTTGAAAGATGAAATGGTTAGTTATTTCCATGCTTTTCAATTCAACATACATACATACATCTGTATTTACACAATGTGCTCCATTGAAACAATGCACATGGTTACAATAGAGCGCAGTGGCTCAGTGACTAGAACGTTGGACTCTCAATCAAGGGAACCCAGGTTCGAATTCAGTGCTGCTGTGTTGAACCTTGGGCAAGTTCGTTCACTCTACGTTGCTCCAGTTCACTCAGCCGTATGAATGAGTACCTGACTATAGACAATGGTGGATATTTGTGTACGAATAGTCTTTGTGCATTAATTACCACATGGCTGAATGCTTCCCAGAGAAGTTGAGATGGTGCTCGATCGAACAAGTCTGCTAGGGAGTAAAATGTAAAGCGTTTCACTTAAAAACAGCCTCCCCCATTCATGACATAGACGTTCACGCTTCATAGACGAGACTGGCTGCACTTACCGTTTTATATACATATTAAATGGATGTATATGTTGCTTTCACTGAATTGTACACGTTATAGTACGAATAAATATTATTATTGACAGTTTACGAAACATCATGAATTATCGCTCACACACAGTGCCAACCTACCTGACAATCAATTCGCGTTTTCTGCCAGACTGCTTGGCACTTCGTTTCTTCCGTTCCACTTTGAGTTCTTTTAAACTCCAACTTTGATAAAACAGCTCATAGCGTGAGTGAAAAATGCTCGATATAAGTATTCTGTACACTACGTCGTGACGTTAGCGACTGACAGCGCAAGGCCTGACTTGCAAGGGATACTTCAATATTTGAAGTTGGTGTAGTTCGCTAGAGGGCAGCACATCTCTGTCAAAGGTCAACGAGTCCATTTTTGACATGATAATTTGTTGCAAACCGTATTTGGGTAGACTTTTTGTGTGTCAACTTATTTGACCAAACCGGCATTTCGAGTTAATTATTTGACAAAAATCTTGCACAATGACAGCGTAAATGGATAATCGAAAGTCAGAATTCGACAATGTCAACGTAAATGGAAAATCGAAAGTCAGAATTCGACAATGTAGTATTGTGGAATTATGACCCTAATATCGTTCCATGGCGTACGGGTGCGGAGTGGAGATCGACTGGGCGTGTACACCGAGGAAGCCCCGGGCGCAGTCGCCTACAGCTTCCAGCTGAGTATCCTCCGCACGTTGGTACACTTCGCCAAGAACGCCAGGGAAGTGAGCAAAATGAACGACGTCATCAAGTTCGAGTCTCTCGCCTACCCCTACGCGTTATCCGTGCTCGCCTACATCGACACGAACACAACTCTGACCAACGACTCAACGGTGGAGTTCCCGGAGTGCCCGAAGGGGCTGCGTATCCCACCCTACGGGGAAGTCACGATACCAACAATATCCCGTCACAGGAAGTCCGAAAACGACAGCGGCAACTATTCCTCCAATTACTACTACTACTACTACTACTACTACAACAACAAATACTATTACTACTTCTATTACTACTACTTCTACTACTATTACTACTACTATTATTAATACTACTACTACTACTGCCACCACTACCACAGTATCTACACAATCGCAGCCAACGTTGGTGGTATTGTGTTGCTCATTGTCATTGTGGTTGCGTTGAACGTCTACTACTGTACCAGGTATCATATGGGTATATAGATTTGTAGATAGTACCCGTTTATGCAAGGCAACAAACAGTGTCGGTTATACGTAGATCTTTAGGCTCCTTCAGAGTTACAAAAGAAACATGAAACAATCTGAATAAACCAAACTGAATCTAAACACGCTGGTACCCAGTGATGTTACTCGGAAACGAAAGTGTACTAAACACATTGAATATGTTACAAAAAAGTAATTTTACTTAAGAGAACATGTTTCACATATCGATGCTGCTTTGACAAAGCTACTTAATAAATAAAGAGTCGAATTGATGAGATAACTTTAATATGTTTGCAGGAAGACGACAGCGGGGGCCGCAGGTAACACAGGGAGAGGGAGAGGGAGAGGGAGAGAAAGGAGGGGTATATTTAGATAGACAGAAAAATAGAAATAATAATGATCGGAGAGCGGAGAGAAATGATATTAGCCATGTTTATATACCGTTACAATGCGTTTCAATGTGGTATTGGTGTATTGTACTTGTATGTAGAGACAGTAATTATACCAACAATATACTGTGTAAAATGACACACATAGTCGTCCGTGTGTACTTGTCTCGGACAGATGTACAGTATAAGTGGTAAACACAGTGACCGTCACATCATTTTATTTACATTATAGCCACATATGTTCGTAATACACTAAAATTACTGCTTTCAATAGCGGATGAACTTTATTATTATGAATTGTAATACTATTGTTGCATATATTATTATAACATGTTTTCAGTTATCAAAAGAAGTTTCATTTTTTCACTACGACATCACATAAATTACTACGGGAATGCTCTTTAACACGTGCGTCTTTAACGATGACGTTACATCGATCATAAGCAAAATGTACCCATCATTCTTAGTCAAATTTAACTGCCTCCATAGTTCTTGTATCCTGTCTTATGTAGAATTTGAAAATATTTTGCCGCAGCGCAGCTTCTCCGGTGCATGTCTTGGCTCGACTGATGACATCGGAAGGCGGAGCCGGGGAGGGATGCTGCTGAAAAGAAGAGGTAAGTTTTTTTTGCATAGCGTAATATCCAGTCTTTAGGACTGCTCAAAGCGTTTTGGACCTTACTCCCTGTCAGACATGTTCAATCGAACACTATCTCGACTTTTCTGGGAAACATCCAACCATGCTGTAATTAATGCGCGAAGAATATTCGTATACAAATATCCACCAATGTCTACAGCCAGGTACTCATTCATGCAGCTGAGTGAATTGGAGCAACGTACAGTGAACGCACTTGCCCTAGGTTCGACACCGCAGCACAGAATTCGAACCTGGGTTCTCCCTGTCGAGAGTCCGAAACTCTAGTCACTGCACAACTGCGCTGAACTTTTTTTAGCGGCGACATTCACAAGGGGCGCTTAATGGGAGCAGACTAAAAAGGTCTAGGGGGCACGTGCATCTATTTTGATTAGGGTTAGGATTTAGAAACATGAATGATATCCAAAAGGGCTTATATTTTGTTGTGCTTTAGAATGTCAGACTGAGTCAGTCGTCAATATCGATTCGGACGCTCGACTCGTGAATTCCGTGAAGATATAAGATCCTTTGACTGAAAACCAAGCTCTTCAAACTCGTCAAAACACCGAAGCAACGGTGAATCTTCGAACGTTCGTACGACAGAGCATTGACAACTTTTAACATTACTGTTGAGCAAAAATGAACATTTAAATTATAATTGATAGCTCTATGGCTATGCCAGCTTGGACATTTCATTATACGAAATATTAGCAAATTTTGAGAATGTATAAATTTGACTGAGTTGTTATTATAACATCAGTAGTGATGTAACTTTGAGGGGGCTGAAAGAAGAAGACATGCAAGACCGGAAAAAATAGTGGCGACGACTCCTACACTCCAGGCCGACCCCGTGAGGGATAATGGCGACGGGAGAAGTAGTGATGTAACCTCATTTAAGGTTTGATTCAATCGATGTTTGTACGAATAAGAATTGTAAGTTATTAAATTGTGCAAACTTTACCGATGTTACTTGTTGTATTTACTTTATGTGTTCGCCAACTGTAGGGATTATTAAGCGAATCCATAACATGTTTTCACAATCATTCTGTGCACAAATGTTGCCCATAGAAAACGACAATCCGTGACACAGGAATTGTGACAAGTATCTATATATTCACGAGTATATCAATTCTTGCTTGAAGTTGTCGTTAGGCTATATGAACCATAAAATAAGTGAGTGTGCATAATACTGGTGAACAGAAATATATCATTGATTAAAGATCGGACAACACAAACGGTTTAATTTTGAGTTCACGTCAGCCATGTGGAAAACATACTCAACACCGTGCCACCAACACGTCTGGCAACTTATGAATAGACATTTTGTTGTGCAAAAACAACAGTTTGTTTTCTCAGCAATAACACTAGGCCGGTGTCACGATCAAGTCAATCACCTACAAAGAGCTGTTTGTTTGATAGGAAAGCCACAATTCTATAGGCGAAGTGGATGGTGCCGGGGCCAGATATATCAAAAGTATCTAGGTGGATTTGGAAGAGTGTTCAAACTGCCAATTAAAATACTCAACAAAGCATAAATATACTACACTCTGGCATACAAAACAACTCTGCCAAATACACTTTAGTGTCAACATTTAAACATTTGTGTAATCCTATAACTGAAATGTGCGCATGTATGCTGACTCCGAGTACACATTTAGTCATGGGCAAAACTATGTAATGCAAACAGCATACACTGTTAACGACACATGGACATATAGTAGAGTAGATGTGCGGACGAAACGACTAAAACACGTCAATTATGACAAGGCGCACAATCAGACTGACCCGCGTATCAAAAACAGTAATACCCATGCATCGTTGCAGATTGCTCCATATATCGACATAAAGGTGTCCGACGATGATGTTATCCATGCGTAGATGGACAGTTATGGATGATGCCCAGCAATAATGATGTTATCCATGCGTAGATGGACAGTTATGGATGATGCCCAGCAATAATGATGTTATCCATGCGTAGATGGACAGTTATGGATGATGCCCAGCAATAATGATGTTATCCGTGCGTAGATGGACAGCTATGGATGATGCCCAGCAATAATGATGTTATCCGTGCGTAGATGGACAGCTATGGATGATGCCCAGCAATAATGATGTTATCCGTGCGTAGATGGACAGCTATGGATGATGCCCAGCAATAATGATGTTATCCATGCGTAGATGGACAGCTATGGATGATGCCCAGCAATAATGATGTTATCCATGCGTAGATGGACAGCTATGGATGATGCCCAGCAATAATGATGTTATCCATGCGTAGATGGACAGCTATGGATGATGCCCAGCAATAGTGATGTTATACATGCGTAGATGGACAGCTAAGGATGATGCCCAGCAATAATGATGTTATCCATGCGTAGATGGACAGCTATGGATGATGCCCAGCAATAATGATGTTATCCATGCGTAGATGGACAGCTATGGATGATGCCCAGCAATAATGATGCTATCCATGCGTAGATGGACAGCTATGGATGATGCCCAGCAATAATGATGCTATCCATGCGTAGATGGACAGCTATGGATGATGCCCAGCAATAATGATGCTATCCATGCGTAGATGGACAGCTATGGATGATGCCCAGCAATAATGATGTTATCCATGCGTAGATGGACAGCTATGGATGATGCCCAGCAATAATGATGCTATCCATGCGTAGATGGACAGCTATGGATGATGCCCAGCAATAATGATGTTATCCATGCGTAGATGGACAGCTATGGATGATGCCCAGCAATAATGATGTTATCCATGCGTAGATGGACAGCTATGGATGATGCCCAGCAATAATGATGTTATCCATGCGTAGATGGACAGCTATGGATGATGCCCAGCAATAATGATGTTATCCATGCGTAGATGGACAGCTATGGATGATGCCCAGCAATAATGATGTTATCCATGCGTAGATGGACAGCTATGGATGATGCCCAGCAATAATGATGTTATACATGCGTAGATGGACAGCTATGGATGATGCCCAGCAATAATGATGTTATCCATGCGTAGATGGACAGCTATGGATGATGCCCAGCAATAATGATGTTATCCATGCGTAGATGGACAGCTATGGATGATGCCCAGCAATAATGAAGTTATCCATGCGTAGATGGACAGCTATGGATGATGCCCAGCAATAATGATGTTATCCATGCGTAGATGGACAGCTATGGATGATGTCCAGCAATAATGTATCCTATATATTACATCCCAGTTGGCAACTGTCAGAGCAGTATACATTATGTGTGGTAGAGACTTTGCTGATATCCTGAAGCAACTAACAAGGGAACGTAAAATACATAGCGGAACCAAACAGAGGTTGTTTCATTTGTTGATACAACGTGTAATTTGTTACCGTTGAAAAAGTAATCATCAGCAACCAACGGCCTAAAAACCACGGAGTTAGGATCAGATGCCGCCGGAACGACGGTGATCTTGAAAGACACGTTCCTCACAGACGGTGTAGTCTTCGCCTACTCCGCCTACTTCCGGATCGACAAGCCCGTGCGATTTCAAATATGGCATTTTATAATATTTACCAATAAAAAACAACATAGAATATATGTGAATATAGTTTCTAATGGGACACACTTTGAGCAGGAATCATAAAAAATTCCATATACAAAATGTCTTGTTTTAGTTAAATACAAGACTATGATTATACTTTATAAAGCGAACAACCATTCATTAAATGGTCGTGCTCATGCATTATTTGAACCAACCGCAGCTATACACATACATGATACCAGACAAAGCAAAACTGATGTGTGTTGAAAAGACAAACACCACTCTCCGACTGCTGTCACCCACCTTCATGGGTATACAAACTTGGAACAATTTGGCAAATAAATTGATTCAGCTTCAAAGTTTAAAACAATTTAAAACAGCATTCAAATTGTCATTACTTTCTACATATTTGTGAATTGCTAATTGAAGATGATGTTTAGTTAAACCCATGTATTAGAAACACAACTACTATGGTAACAATTTTATACATGAGTTGTGAATATTATTTATTATGTAATTTATTTATAATTCGTGTTGTATTGATTCAGTTTTTTTTTAGTTTGAGAAGGACATAGCAACATATAAGTCTATGACTTCAGTTAGGTCCTTTCAACAACAGCAGCAAACCATACCAAATCAAACCGTGACATGTATATTGCGCCGTTCCAACAATCGTTGCTCACGGCGCCGTACAGAATATTCGGGAAAACAGATACTGTGCATGTATTATGTTGTTGTTGAATAAACTTTCATTCATTCATTCAATCATTCATTCAATTGCATTCTGGTTTTTTTTTAACCTGAAATCAATATATTCGTATTCACAGTGTGTATGAACTTATCCTCGTTAACGTTTGTTTCAGATTTACCTCGAGAATAAGCTGACAGGAAAGGCCTGCGGGTGCAGTCCGGGGAGAGGGCTGGAGTGTACATCGACGAGGTCCCCGGCGCCATCGCCGACACCTTCGACCCGAAGGCACCTTCCCTCCTCGTACACATGCAGCCAGCTGCAATAAACCAAGCCGTCAAGTTTGACACCTTTCCCTTTACATACGTATTGTCCATGAAAGCCGTCTTTGACACGCGCTTGTCGCCGTATGACATCATCGACGGCGACTTCCAGGATTGCCCGAAGAAGTTAATGATCTCCCACTATAATTTTATTCAATCAAGTATGACTGCAATCGTATGTTAATATTTCACTAGCATACACCCATGGCGAGAGCTTTATACTGCCATGTTCTATTATGGTTCGTACGATATGCAACACGGATTAGATTTAGGGATACGTTGAAGGTTATGATTAGAGTTAGATTGAAGGTACTTTTGACAAAAATGACTTTGTGTTTACCTTCATTCGCACGTGGCAGGGTAGCAAATAGTCACCATCTACATCAACACGTTCAGCAACAATCCAAAGGCATGAATTATCACCGTTACGGTGGCGCCGTCTGGCGATCATTCTATCGTCTCTTGTAGATCAAACTCCCTCTAGAAAACGACAACATTTTAAAACTTTTGTCTTCGGCAATACCAGCCAGCGCAGAGGGTCAAAGCCATAATCGCTTGATCACGTCTTTATATATCAGTTTCGGTCTAAACACAGTGCGTTTGTCCTCCTCTGTCAACTCCACGTAGAGAGAATGGTCTTCTTTGCGAGGCGGTCACAGGTCTCTGTACCAAGCCAGGGTGTTATTCAATTGTGTTGACTTGCAGCGTTTCAGGTCTTAAAGATTGATAATTATATCCTGCCATTTAAATCCAATGGTTGTACGCACATGAAACTTTTAAGTTTACATTCTCTATTGCCTCCTTCAATAAGATTCACACCCATTTATTAATGGCTTATTCCCGGGATATTTGACCCCAACGCCTACCCGTGTACTACTAGTTCCTTGCTACTCATATGTGGTTTAGTCAACAATTGTTTCAATAACCAATACATACCGAATATAGACGTATATCAGCAACAACTTCAATTCGCTAGCACTTTTATGTTTTCCCGTGAAAATGTATTGGAAGTTGTCGACCCTACATCATAGTCGATCTCCACTCTCTAACAGTTCTAAGATACCAGATGACTTGGTAATTTCTTTGTCCGATATGCTCCCTGTGTACTTACTCACAAACGACACTCCTCCTGCTGGCGTTATTCCTATTAGCACCTTCAGTGTCGTTGTCCCTTTATAGCTAGAGAACATTTGTGAATTCACAAACAGCGATGATGGTGTCTGTGTTTTCAATTCAGTACAGTCGAGTGTAACTCGAGTGTTTGGAAACATAGCAAAGCATTCTGACATGGATTTCTTAATATGGTTCCTAGACGGCCAAATGGGAATTGTTCCAAACACGAAATACAAGTAGTTGGCCCAAGTTATAAGAATTCTGATTTCTGTAGACTGAGAAACCTGAAACCTCACAGCCAAATCCTGTTCCCTGAACCCTTGTCGTACAAAACACAGAAACACAAATAATTAATCAATATGTGGTAACTGTTCTAATCGCAAAGCATTCATCCGTATGGAATTACTCTGATCACCTCGTCTGCGCTGAATTTGCGTCCAAGTCACCATTTTATCCGCAGTAGGTTCCAGTGCAAGATATACTGCATGAAATGCCGTATAGCATTTAAATGCGGTATAGAAACGTATTAACTCTGGATCTCTACTAAATTTTTGTAGACCAAACCGCTCATTTTCTAACATGTTAATCTTAGCCTCCAACAGTTTAATATGTTCTCTTGCCGCTTTAAGCTAGTCGAGGTCAGAGTCAGTGCTGGGCACATGGTAGTCGTCGTCATGTATCACTTTCTGTTCATCAGGGCACTGCATTTCTGGCGGATCAGCACACGCAGCAGTTACTTGATCACTGGAACTGGAAGCAACAAATTAAAATATAATTAAAGATAACTTCATTTATTGTCTTACACGTGATACACAAAGAGAATATCTAAACTTGTCTTAAGAGTTCCAAAATTTAATTTCAGCATGAATACACAAATTTAGTCACATAGTCTTTAATGATTTCTTTGTTACATTTCAGTTTCTCAGTCATACAGAACAAATACAGAAACTTATACAATTTTGATGTCGCTTTGTGTAAAATGTTTGCTGCAGACCACCGTCGACTTCTGGTTGATCTAAAACAAATAGTAACTATTATTCAGAATCGTTAGATAGTGGTATGCAATACTATACACACAATAAAGACGGGTTTTCAAAACATATGACATTGTCGCGTCAACCGATTACGTCCATAGTAACCAGCATCACACAATTCGTAATCGGTCTTCGTTAGAGCTATCTTTCAATGCTTTTAAGACACGTATGCATGCATAGACGTATCGGTAGTAACTTACAATTAACTTAATATATTTTGTAGTCCACGAAATCATATATTAATAATCGTAGAATACACATTCCTAGTCATCGACGACACACTAACACACGCTAGCTGTAATTATAAAAAACAAGGAGACCAATGGCGATGTTGAAAAGGATATATTTATGCACATTACCTTGAAATGAGGGCCTTCGTCTCGGTGTATGGCAATAATCCATTTCTTCCTTAACATTACATTTCGAGGAAATGTGTGAAATGAGATCATTTCGTTTCCTTTTCTTCTGTCGTCCATCGGACACATTGGCACACAACAGTGTCTCGCTGCCATTGTCACGGCTTCACGGAGTCCGCGACGCAGACAACCTCATTCTGACGCCTAATTAGGTCACCCGTGAATAGTGTGAATTGGTAATATGGGGCAAAAGGATATGTCTGACGTGTCAATGTACAAAATACCACTCTGCCTCTCCAGTGTTGCGACTCCGTGTATTGTAGTGTATGTCTGAAATGTCAGATTCTTGAAGCACACATTTTGGTCGCAAAAATATATCTGACAACATCACTGATCTCTTTCAATGACATACATCTGCTTAAAACAGATCAAGCATCTTTAAAATGACTTACCTGTTATTTTGTTTAGAGTCTCATACTAAGAAACGTTAATTTAGTAGGAAAAAGCCTTCCCGGATCAATCAACAATAATTAAGTAAGCGAGAAACACCGTGAACAGCGTTAATGTAGTGACACAGTCGTGCACACTACGGTGATGTATAGATACGGTGTGAAAGACCAGAAAAATAGTGGGGAAAATGTGGCAATACACCAGTGGAATATTTAGCATACTAATTAATAAATGTAAATTATGTATCTCGTAGGGATGTAATCGGTGTGAACGAGGACATGTCCTTAATATTGTTGTCAACATATCACCTTCAACAATACTCTTTCTTCAAGCCATCGTGTATACACTGTAGTTGTTATATTGAGAGTCACTTTAAAGCAACAAGCAATTAGGGGGAATAAGTTTTATCATGTGTATGCTTAATCAACAATGGGTAGATGTAGTTTACCTCACCAGTCTGGGGTTTGGTCACTGCATTGCTGTTTGTAGTTATATGTTTTGGAAGGAGGAAGACCTTCGTGAGTGCAGACGACTAACCGACTAACATGCCTTCTGATTACGACATGCGATGGTTGTAGACGGAGAATAAGACGACGGAAGTCCGCCGGAGATGCAACAGCATTTGAGTGCACAGCATATACCTCCCTGAATCCACAAAAAAACGATTGCAGCAAGCCAGCAACTACGTCCAACAAAGACTGTATATATGCTGTGAAATGTATAACCAGACTTCGCGGGAAAATTGTAATAGAGAGCTGGAGAGGGGAAAAAAGAAAGAGGGAGGGGGTGGGGGAGAAAAGGAGAGAGGGGGGACGGGAAGGACGGATGGAATGAGGTGGAGAGAGAGAAAGACGGGAGGGACGGAAGGACGGAGGGGGTGGGTGTGAGGGAGGGAGAGAGGGAGGGAGGGAGGGAGGGAGATAGGGAGACAGTACAGTGGAGCCAGCGAAGACAGTTGGTATGCCAATAATACTGTAGTCCTAAATAACACGCATGACCTTCCATGTGTAATTATCACGGACAGTTGTGTTATGGTAGTACTGCAGTTATGCTAAAGCCTAATGTTTGCACAATACACGAACATTGTTATTTTCAAGTGCGGACGATCTATATTATGAGTTATTATATTGTTGATTAGTAATAACAAATGTCTTCGTATATACACTGTAGTGATAGACGATACTAAGACGGTACAATTTTCGTTCAACTCAATCGTTATTTCTTTCTTTCGGATCACCGCTATTAAAGCAAAACACACAAATTGCATCATTCACATACCGCTTCCATCATCGAAAACATCACCAATACAAACACAATCATCCCACCACATTTTTGGTCCAACACGGCCTCATATAACATAGATTTAACAGATTTAACAAGATTGCCATCCAGAAAATTACTCTGGATGGCAGGTGGACAAGGAAGCCTTTTGGCTTATCGAGAGTCCAATACTTTTTATCTACATGTATCCCGCCTTTTTTAGGTGTGTGTCGATTTTATTTTTAAACATATTCACGCTACTAGCACCAACACAATCAGGAGATAATCTGTTCCATTCATTTACAGTCCTTTGTGAGAATGAGAACTTTCTTATATCTAATCTACACTGCTCCTTTACTAATGTAGCTTCATGTCCTCTGGTCCTTCTATCTTTCTTAACTGAGAAAAAAATGTTTCTATCAATATTTTCATAACCATTCAATATTTTAAACACTTCTATGTGATCTCCTCTCAATCTCCTGGTCTCTAGTGTTGTTAAACCACATTCTTTTAGGCGTATTTCGTAACTAAGATCCCTCAGATTTGGTATCATTTTAGTCGCTCTCCTCTGTACTCTTTCTAGCATATCTATGTCCTTCTTGCGATATGGCCTCCATGCTTGTATACAATATTCTAAATGAGGCCTCACTATTGTTTTGTACAGCGGTACTATTAATTCTTTTTTCTTATACGCTATATTTCGCCTAATTAATCCAAGGATTTGATTTCCCTTTGACGCTGCAATTCCGCACTGCTCTGAAACCTTCATATCAGCACTAATGGTTAACCCTAAGTCCTTTTCTTTTACAGTAGTACTTAGAACAGTACCCCCCATTTTATATTTTACCTCTTCATTCCCATTACCTGTGTGGAGGCATTTACATTTCCCAAAATTGAACAGCTTTGCCACTTTTCAGACCATTTGATCAACCTATCAAGATCATCTTGTAAATGCTGTCTGTCTCCATCACTTTTAATCCTTCTAAACACTTTTGTACCATAATGCGGTATGCCTTGCTGTTCTGCTTGGGAAGCTAAATTCGGAGCGCATATGGGCATGACGTGCGACTGTTTGGCTTTCCTGCTGACAAGTATCGCAGGAAGTTGATGGAAACGAAATTAAAACGGAAAGGATGGACTGCAAAGCCTGGAAGCAGCTAGTTACGTTCTCCGAATCCTAATATAATTGTTTTCGATGTTTACCAGCTGCCTTCAAGGTTTAATATAATATATTCAATATGTATCGGCTGTTTGGTATGAAACAACGAAACTGCTCAATTATTAACTTAATAGCATGAACCGATTGTGGATTTATTGTGGTCAGTGATTGAGAAGGCTATACATTTTGCTCGATGTGGCCATGCTCATTTTCGCCATGCTTATATAAATCTCAAATTCAACAAACCTTAATTCCATTAAGCAAAACATTAATTTTTGCTCCACGGATAAACACGTAGTTTTGGTATTCAAGGATTATACAACTAAACGGGTGGATTTATTGGAAAACAAAAGTTGAAATGCTGTAATCAGTGTAACACTATATTTCAAGATCTGGAATAATAGGGCTGCTCATTAAGACATTACGTTACTTTAGGTATTTCAACAACATCCAAAGATAGGATGATCTGCAGTTGATTATGATTAATATTAAAATGCATAAGTACATATCTGGCCGCTTGTGAGCATTTGCATGATTACAGGTTTGGCTATCCACATATGATATACATAAAGTTTCTATGGACTTCTCAGCCGCGGAATAAT
Source organism: Paraescarpia echinospica (assembly GCA_020002185.1). Taxonomy (NCBI): domain Eukaryota; kingdom Metazoa; phylum Annelida; class Polychaeta; order Sabellida; family Siboglinidae; genus Paraescarpia; species Paraescarpia echinospica. The sequence continues at coordinate 62,065,286 of CM034536.1, forward strand.
TCTCATTATTCCTAAAGAAAATGTAACCTGAAAAGTAGCACAAAATAATGACCATAACATTTCATACCTTCCACGTTTAAGAGCATTTTTCAAAGATTGTTTGGAATATTTGATTGTGGAACATATTTGGTTAACAATGCAATTATGTGACATTTAATTAACTGTATTCAGATGACATTTTAATAAGTGCCTCTATAGGAAGTACATTTATAATAATTATTGCATAGTACCGTTGTATATGACACAATGAACATAACCAGAGAGTGTCCAGCAGCCACAAGCAGCAAGGCCGTTGAGGTGCTAACAACATTCTCCGAGGAATTGTTTCGAAAGGCGCAGATGAATCGACTGTATGCTTGCTTAACCATAAATGTTAACCTTAGATTGAGATGTGTGATGTCTACGTGCGTTCTCTTGCATCAATAGTAAAGCTATTAATTTGATTTTTACAAATATGAGTTATGTTCAAACGGCCCTACAGAAACACAGTCACGCTGAATGCTTCTACTGTGTTTAACTGGTAGAAAATAAGTCTGCAAAATTAATAATAATCAATACAATAAAATTGTTAATGTTTATTAGATGAGAAAAGTTTGTTCCAATCATTATGTAATGACCATCAAAACACTCCACCCCATATAACGAGCTGTAATGACCACCAAGACACTCCACCCCATGTAACGAGCTGTAAAGACCACCAAGACACTCTACCACATATAACGAGCTGAAATGACCACCAAGACACTCCACCCCATGTAACGAGCTGTAAAGACCACCAAGACACACCACCCCATGTAACGAGCTGTAAAGACCACCAAGACACTCCACCACATATAACGAGCTGTAATGACCACCAAGACACTCCACCCCATGTAACGAGCTGTAAAGACCACCAAGACACTCCACCCCATATAACGAGCTGTAATGACCACCAAGACACACCACCCCATGTAACGAGCTGTAATGACCACCAAGACACTCCACCACATATAACGAGCTGTAATGACCACCAAGACACACCACCCCATGTAACGAGCTGTAAAGACCATCAAGACACTCCACCACATATAACGAGCTGAAATGACCACCAAGACACTCCACCCCATGTAACGAGCTGTAAAGACCACCAAGACACACCACCCCATGTAACGAGCTGTAAAGACCACCAAGACACTCCACCACATATAACGAGCTGTAATGACCACCAAGACACTCCACCCCATGTAACGAGCTGTAAAGACCACCAAGACACTCCACCCCATATAACGAGCTGTAATGACCACCAAGACACTCCACCCCATGTAACGAGCTGTAATGACCACCAAGACACACCACCCCATGTAACGAGCTGTAATGACCACCAAGACACTCCACCACATATAACGAGCTGTAATGACCACCAAGACACACCACCCCATGTAACGAGCTGTAAAGACCACCAAGACACTCCACCCCATATAACGAGCTGTAATGACCACCAAGACACTCCACCCCATGTAACGAGCTGTAAAGACCACCAAGACACTCCACCACATATAACGAGCTGAAATTACCACCAAGACACTCCACCCCATGTAACGAGCTGTAAAGACCACCAAGACACACCACCCCATATAACGAGCTGTAAAGACCACCAAGATACTCCACCCCATGTAACGAACTGTAATGGCCACCGAGACACTCCACCCCATGTAACGAGCTGTAATGACCACCGAAACACTCCACCCCATGTAACGAGCTGTAATGACCACCAAGACACTCCACCCCATGTGACGAGCTGTAATGACCACCAAGACACTCCACCCCATGTGACGAGCTGTAATGCTTATATACAGACTATCCACCTCCATGAAAATAAAATACAATGTATCATGCATAGTTCCTTACCATATTTTTATAAGGTTTACACCAACTATGTGTATCAATATCACCCAGTGGTGTCTATGCAACATTTTCCACTCAGAATCAACTTTTCGAACAAATTCTTCACATTCAAAAGAAAAACGTTGAGGTTCTCTAAAAACCTCCATTTGCACCTCCCCGAGGCTTGCAAAAAGGCACATAGCCGCGATCCAAAACCCTCCAATCGCACCACTCTTCAGGCTAATTAAAAAACGCTTTGAGGCTCTAAATGTTGGGGGCTAATCCTATATCCAGCCCCTCCACCTAAAACGAGGCTCAGCTCCCTAGCCCCAGCCCTCCCCGGTTCCAATGCGCATTTACTAATGTTTTTTTTAAAAACAAACCAGACAAGTGCTTAAAAACAAATACTAAAATATATAGTCATGCAGATATACACAACGCAGATAGGACGCACGGTTTTTGGCGTAGGCGTAGGCATATTTTGCTAGATTTCGATTTGCCAATATTTGTTCGTATTTTGTTCAAAACGACTTTTCAAACAGTTTGTTTCCACGCCAATGATCATATATGTGTGCTACAAGTTTAGTATATGGTTATACAACGGAACAAAATTTTCATGTTTTTGTTAAAACTATATCAAACATTTGGACGCATAATTTAAACTCCTCTTTATTAATTAAATAAATAAACATTGGACTGCTATAATATAAAATATTTCACAAAAGTAGCACAACTAATATGAGTCAGTCAACCATACATGCGTAGGCATGTATATAGTAATAAATAGAAACAAAATGTGATGTATATGTAACGTTATCAGCTGGACACCCAGGCGCTGTCGTTGCTGCAGCGCTGGACCTAAAATGACGCCAATGTTTTCAGTTGGCCAAACTGGTTAAACAGTCGCCCCACCTAGCGATCACCGTAGCAGTATGTGATTGATAATCGCTCAACCGTGAACATCAAATAGCCACCTGTTATCGGCAAGCTGGCGGCTATCTGGGCGTGTCCCGAGGATGGTCATTTAGGCACGCTGGCATGGGATTACCGTGTCACGGCATATTTACTAATTGTGGCCTTAATATAATAACATAATTCACTATATGGTAACACTGTTCTTATCAGTATAATTATAATACCGGGTTGTGGACGAACGTATTCCATACCTTCTCACCCTGGTATATCGACTAAATTCCTGCACTTTCACCAACTCGATGTGGTTCAACATGGGATAGTTACGCATTACCCAAACTGCAGAGCTGATATTGTTTACGTCGAGTTTTGTTAATGTCGATAACTTTACTAGTAGGTAGACAGACTGCTATCAGAAACTTAACCGTCATAATGGTCAACGTCGGCCCTTTTGACAACGGTATACCTGCCAGCGCTCCCGTGAAATCCGGGATGTTGGTGTATCTCTCGGTCTCTCGGAATACAGGCAAATCTCTCGCATTTTCTCTGAATTTCCGGCGAAAATTTTCTAACAGCAAGGGTGCTGTTAGATATTCTTCAAGACAGTGAACTGGTGAAGTTCAGGCGAAAAATCTTCAACAGCACCCACCCCATTCTTTCGATGTCAAAATCCGAGACAGCGCGACGAGACAGCGAGACACGGGAAGCGTGCTGAAACGCTGGTGAATCTACCGGATTAAAAAAAAGTTGGCATAGTGGCTGCGTGGTCTTCATCAACACGGCAGAAGCACATCGTCGACGATGGTGTCCTTGTCTTCATTGCCGACAAACGCTACGTGTGGAAATGTCACGAGTTTGTGGTGTGTGCGCATAGTATATTAACAAAAGACTCTCAAAGCCCATCCCTGATTTACTTGTGGCGCGTCCGTGTTTTTAAGAGTTTCGTTGACAGATTTCTTTGGATAAAGTGTTGCATAAGTCAGAGGACGTGCACAATTTGTTTAAGATTTATGCACTTTTTTTCTCGCCTGTTACCACCAAGAAAAGCACTGCACGGCACCATCGTGTGTAACTGTTAACGAAGCTCGACTCTATCGTTGTGGTTAATAAACTTCATTTCACACCCCCGTAGGCGTACGTGAGTAAGAATGTTATGTCATAGCTCTCAATAAAACAATGAAGTAGGGTGAGTCAGGGTCGTGAAACCACGGGTCGTGAAGACTCGGGTCGTGCAACCACGTGTCGTGTATCGACGATACTTATAACAACATGATTCATGGGCAGGTGCAATCTTGCAAACACTGACCCTACAATCACGGGTTGTGCAACCGCTTATCTTCCAACCACTTTCCGTGCAGGCAAGGAACGTACGAGTGAGTGTAATCGATTACAATCGTAATCGACCGCAGCTCTGTCAGTTGTGTGCAGTTGCTATTTGGCGTGGGTAATACACTGGCGCACGATTGTCTCCGAAGTCGTATGTCTTGGGCTGTGTTACTTTAGTTGACAGCACACATGTTGGTTTAAAGAGAGGACTCTGAAAACGGTTGTTTTAATTATAACTGCTGTTCATTACAAAGAGTGTTAGCTCGGGTCTGATTTGTGTACACAGTACAGATGTCTGTGTGTGTGCGTCATCATCATCTTTATGGCGGCCACAATAATCTTGCTGATTATTCTGTCGTATTTTAGGGGTTGCGAGGACGCAGGAATTGTTTTTATCAAGAGAAGAATATCTGAATACCTAGAGAATCAGACCTATGGAGAAAATTCACTATGCAAAATTAAAATAGACAATAAAACAAAACCCCCAAAAAACCCAAACATACACAAATAAATGAAATTTAAAACAAATAAATACAAATAAATAAGTAATAGGTAAGTAAATGAATAATTAAAATAAGATCCATACCCCTACCTAATCTAACTATGGAGGATCTAGATTTGTTGCACCAGTGATTGTGTCTGTTTGTATGTGTGTACGTACGTACACACATCGTGTATCGACGATACGTATAACAACATGATTCATGGGCAGGTGCAATCTTGCAAACACTGACCCTACAATCACGGGTTGTGCAACCGCTTATCTTCCAACCACTTTCCGTGCAGGCAAGGAACGTACGACCTTGGGTCGTGCAAGCACTGGTCTGCAACGAGGGATTGTGCAACCATTTGTCGAAAAAGAACGAATCTTGCTTGTATCCATGGGTCGTGCAATCAATAGACGTGCACACATGGGTCATGCAGTCACGAGTCATGTAATTATAATCGGTTATTGCTGCGTCACAAAGCGAACTCGTCAACAAATATTGGCCGTTATATTGCTTATACATGGTTCAGTGTGCACAAAATACACAGCTCATTGATGACCTCGGCAATAGCCTCGCGTGATTGATGGCGATTCAGTCGGAATGAATTGCGTTGTGAATCCGTGAATTACCTTCCCAATGGAGGAAGCACGATATGTTCTTGGTGAGCCATGTCAAGACAATGTGTTTGTGTCGCATTCTGTACAGCTGAATAGACTAATTATAAAGTGCAGAAAGGATAGATGAGCCGTTAATCCCATTGTCAGACTATATCTGAGTTTGGTAGAATTTATACTGTCGCGTGACACGAGGAATGTGCGATATGAACCATGCAGCACGCATGTGACCTTTTTGTTGTCCCCGTACACAAAGTCATTGAAATTAGAGCAGATTGTCGACTTCTCCGGTCAGCCATGAACGATTTTGTCCATTAATCACGGCGTCAATAGCAGCGCCATCTTGTGTAGTAATTAGTGCCACGTTCGCCGTTTCGCCTTTTGATAACTGAATTATTTCGCATCGTTGTGCAGGACGACTGGTGACTATTAATCATGGATGGTTCTTTCGCTGGGTGTCTTCCACGGACGTGACGCTATGACGGACATCGGCCGTCAACCTGAAGGTCCACTGGGGACGAGGGCCTTCGGGCACTGAGCAGGCGCTGAATGGACGTAACTGACCGTGACGCGTGCGGTCGAGGTGGCTTGGCTTATGCGCAGCGTCAGCCAGGTGTGACAACAGTTCGTCGCAGGTGTGCTGGCAGTCGCAGTCGGATACTTACGCTGGTCGGCCGGCAAGGCAGAGCACTTGCGGATATTTCGTCGCTGACAAGCAACATCAGTGCACGCGCGGGCCCGCGTTAACGGTGAACGACATCTGGATTTAAAGGCGAAGAGCATCAATCAGCCGTGACACGGTGTAACGGTTGTGTGTCAGTGTCAGATCTTACGTCGGGTTAACGTCTAACGTCTTTGTCATGGCTTATTACTTGAAACTGCCGCTTCTTTTTTTCGTGGCCGTCACACTCGCCAATGGAGGTAAGTCTTATTGTTGTCATCCTGCCGGTTACTAAATGTATTTGCAAATGTACCGTGGATGAATAGTTTTGTTGTATGTGTGTACGTGCTCTTGCGCGTACCCGTGTGCCTCTGTGCATGCATATGTGGGCATATGGTACGCGTGCGCGCGGGCATTCGTGCGCGTTTGTGTGTCTGCATATAGGTACTTGCGTGCGTGCGTGCGCGCGTGTGTGTTCTTGTTTCATGCAATGAGTCGGTGGAGATACATGATACTTGATATTTCGGTCTAGTATTAACAACACAGGTGCGGGATATGCCAACACCAACAGACTGGTCTCAGATTTAGGGGCAGGTTAAAAGAATGAGTCCGCTTTATGATCATAACATTAATGCCAAATGTCAGAGCTGGGGTCAAATACACACTCATGATTACGATTGCACTGCCTTGTGAGAAGTCGATTACGATTACAGTTCTATGATTACGATTAATTTGTTTTGGCCAGGCATATCCACTCTTCTGACAAACCGTGCAGTTGACCAACTGTATGCACTTCACAATTGTATTTCAAAGGGTAGGCTGCAGGCATGACTGAATACAACCAAAAGATTGAATCTTTTGGAAGGATTTGTATGATTCTGTGCAAACACCAGCAATGATAAACCAATAAAAGTAAATTGCAATTAGCCATGGTCCAGGTACGACCAGGCCAAATCTGAACCAGGCATATGAAGACTCTTCTGACAAACTGTGAATAAAACCAAAGGATGTAATCCTTCAGAAGGATCTGTGTAAACACTAGCAGTGACTGGTCAGTGAGCAGTGAGATAACAATACGATTAAATTGCAATTAGCCATGGTTCATGTGCTGGGATTACTGACCAGTGCACCAGAGTTTCTGTGACTATTGACTTACAAATGGTTTCTATTCATGAATGGTTGCATGTATATATGTATATATATATATATATATATATATATATATATATATATATATATATATGTAATCGATTACACTCACTCGAATATATATATATATATATATATATATATATATATATATATAAAATCGAGTGAGTGTAATCGATTACAATCGTAATCGACCCCAGCTCTGTCAGTTGTGTGCAGTTGCTATTTGGCGTGGGTAATACACTGGCGCACGATTGTCTCCGAAGTCGTATGTCTTGGGCTGTGTTACTTTAGTTGACAGCACACATGTTGGTTTAAAGAGAGGACACTGAAAACGGTTGTTTTAATTATAACTGCTGTTCATTACAAAGAGTGTTAGCTCGGGTCTGATTTGTGTACACAGTACAGATGTCTGTGTGTGTGCGTCATCATCATCTTTATGGCGGCCACAATAATCTTGCTGATTATTCTGTCGTATTTTAGGGGTTGCGAGGACGCAGGAATTGTTTTTATCAAGAGAAGAATATCTGAATACCTAGAGAATCAGACCTATGGAGAAAATTCACTATGCAAAATTAAAATAGACAATAAAACAAAACCCCCAAAAAACCCAAACATACACAAATAAATGAAATTTAAAACAAATAAATACAAATAAATAAGTAATAGGTAAGTAAATGAATAATTAAAATAAGATCCATACCCCTACCTAATCTAACTATGGAGGATCTAGATTTGTGGCACCAGTGATTGTGTCTGTTTGTATGTGTGTACGTACGTCCGTACGTTTTTAGACGAGTTTTTCAAACTGTGGCAACAAAAGAACAGTAAACGCAAGGGACATACATGACTTTGGCTAAACAACCTCACATATCGATGCAAGGTGGACATCTTCATCGCGCGACGCTAAAGAATGAAATACACCTCCCGGAAACGGTGAGAGCACTACACGGCTCGTTAGATACGCCCCGGTAGAGCAAACTCGATATAACAGAACGCCATCACGCACAGTTGCTCGAATGTTAATGTTCTTTGTCTTCGCCCATTACCGACAGACGACACGATGGACCATAGTTGTCTATTGCGATTCCCCAGTGGACGCGGTGTGTATACTGATGAATTCGGGGGGTGCGCTTCACGCTTCAGTGACGCTTCTAACTACCTCTTGCTTGACTGTTTGTTGGCCGACGTGATCATTAGGGCTTCCTCTCCCCCCACCGTGTCGCGGGACGTGGTGAGCGCGGTCTCGCTCTCTCCTCTCAGGGGTGGGCTCGGACACCGCACTTGTGGCGAAAGTCTACCTGATTAGATCTGTCAATATATGTCGGGTCGAAAGGGTAACGCCAGCTGCCCGATGTTCTTTGCCTTGCGGGGCCGGTAGATTATCGGTATATTATCGCGTGTTCGTTCCGCGGTGTTGGACGGGACATCCGCTGCTGACGGCGCTATCATGCCAGGACACAAAGAAGCGCTAATTGTGCCGTCAATGGCGATAAGCTGAGGAGTCAACAAAGGACGCTCCCAGAGTCATTCCCTTACTCTCGAATAGTTTCCATCGAATCTTTGCGTCGACAGTTGTCATCAACAGGACCTGCTATTTCGTATGTCAAAACATGCATATCAACGTTGCCAGAACAGTAGATATCTTACGTAACGAATATATTCGTTAAGTAATTGATAATATTAGTGTTCAACTGATCTAGCGTCTAGTGTGATATTTAACAGGATTTAACAAGATTACCACCCAGAGAGTTAATTCTAGATGGCAGGTGGACAAGGAAGCCTTTTGGGTTATCGAGATTCCAACCTTTTTATCTACGTCTATCCCGCCCTTCTGAGGTATGTGTTGATTTTACTTTTAAACATATTCACGCTACTAGCACCCACACAATCAGCAGATAATCTGTTCCATTAATTTACAGTCCTTTGTGAAAATGAGAACCTACACTGCTCCTTTACTAATGTAACTTCATATCCTCTAGTCTTTCTATCTTTCTTAACTGAAAACAAATATTCATATCAATATTTTCATAACTATTCAATACTTTAAACAATTCTGTCTGATCTCCTCTCAATCTTCCGTTCTCTGGTGTTGTTAAACCACATTCTTTTAGGCGTATATCTTATCTACGATCCCTCAGTTTTTATATCATTTTAGTCGCTCTCCTCTGTACTCTTTTTAACATATCTGTCCTTCTTGTGATATGGCCTCCAGGCTTGTATACAATATTCTACATGAGACCTAACTATTGTTTTGTACAGCGGTATTACTTGTTCTTTTCCATTATACGCTATATTTCGCCTTATTAATCCAATGATTTGATTTCTCTTTGAAGCTGCAATTCCGCACTGCTCTGAAACCTTCATATCAGCACTAATGGCTAACCCTAAGTCCTTTTCTGTTACAATAGTACTTAGTACAGTACATTCCATTGTATACTGTACATCTTCGTTCCCATATCCTGTGTGGAGCTATTTACATTTCCCAAAATTGAACAACATTTGCCACTTTTCAGTTGATTATTTGTCGGAGGTGCTTTACGTTTTTCCTGCGTGGGGTGAGCTTTTGTGCGCCTACACGCATTCGTTTTCATGCGTCCATACAACACACCCAAACTTTCAATGTGAAATAAAAATTATCTGAGCACAATCTCCCAGTGGACACAATAAAACATCGATGAGATTTGAATTGTTAATGCTCCTGCGTACCTATATAGCGCATCCTACAGTGCTCCTGTCGCCACTGAATATAGCCTGTTGAATGGGCAAATAGCCACGAGACAATACTGCTTCTCCGGGCAAGCGTCTGCCCGCTCTTAATTATTAAGCAGATCGTTGCCTGTGTTTGTCGTCAAGTGGATGACACACGACATCTGTCGACCCGATTCATTTATGCGGACAGCTAACATATTCACGACTTTCCAATGTCGTCTTGAAGCGTCGGCTGTTTAATTAAGATCCACTGTCTGCAGGACGAGCGAGGCTTGTGGAAACAATAACACCGCCAGCGGAGTGATTACCGCCGTTAGCACTGCCGCGGGGCGTCTCGTTCGTAATATTTAATGCGGGCGCCATTAGCCCAGGTAGCGATTTAAGCGGAATGTAAAACGATTTTTCATTGGTCAACTGATACGCCGTTAATTGGGGATTTCTTATAATTAGTATTCCTACATTTGCTTTATATATTTTGACAACATTTGTTCATTTGAATCAACACAGTTTTATAATTAAGAGACGTAGTGGCGGGTGTCATACATGTATGCTGATGTAAAAACCATGTTGTTGGTCCTGCAGCGTCAACAAAAGTATCAGTGTCAGCAACAATTCCTGCTTCAGCAGTGACAACAGTTAATCTACTCACCATCTAGTTAACGTCTAGTCACCGTCTAATTAACGTCTAGCGGACGTGAAATCATCGCCTACTCATCGTCTCGGCGACATCTAGTCAACGTCCTTTGTGAAGGTGTAACCAATGACCCAGAACTAATGTAGCCATAGTGAGCAATGACAACATCAACATCAACATCAACACCAACACCAACGGTGACATTTAACTAGTTTTAGCAGCAAACCACATGTTCAACGCCCAATAGAAGAAGCAGGTACCGTGAGACGCGGCGGTGAAAGTAATGCATAACGTGCTGCGAAAGTTGCCGTGTCAGTGTTTATTAGTTCTCAGCGAGACCCTTCACTTATTTATATCGTTACGCTACAGACGTAGACGGCAGTTACCTGACACGGGCGGCCACACAGCAATATCACAATGTTGCTTACTTTGCCTTAGACGCTCTCTCTTTTCTCTCCTTTCCCTCTCTCCCACTATTTTGTCTGTATGTTTCTCTCTGTCTGTCTGTCAGGCTATCTATCAGGTTTTCTGTCTGTATGAATGTATGTTTAGTTGATTGTTTGTCTATCTATCTGCATGTCGATCTGTCTGTATGTTTGCCTGTCTGTCTGCATATATGTATGTGTTCATGTATGTCTGTCGTTTGAATGTCTGGCTCTGTGTCTGTCCGTATGCCTGGTTGTATGATTGTCTGTCTGTTTGAATATTTGCCTGTTTGTTTGTATATATATCTCTATCCCTCTTCCCTTCCCTCCTGCTATCTATCTCTGTCTCCATGCCTCTCCGTTCCTCCCCCCCCTCTCTCTCTCTCTCGCTCGCTCTCTTTCTATACCCGGAACCAGAACCTGGATGTATATACAGGCTATATATATATATATATATATGTATATATCCTTCCCACCCTTCTCGACAGTCCACACCTCGTCTCTCCTCTATCTCCCGCTCTCTTCTTTCTCTCTCTTCCCTAAGCATCTATTCCATTTCTCCACCTCGCGATCTCCCCGTCCGTCGTCTCTCTCTACTCTTCATCTCTCTCGCGATATCACTTTCTCCTTGGCTAAATGTTCACTTGCTATTCGAAATGTTTAGCTTCTTGCATAAGTCACCGCAAATACATCCATGTGACCTTGGAAGAGTATTGCACAATGATACTATTACTCCTACCCGCGTCAACCTATCAATACATTGCATCCATTCCTTTGCACCGCTGTTGCTGAGTACCGGAAAATGAGGGTGCGAAAATGTTCGCTGTTGCTACAGACGTAGGCAATGACAGGAGAGAAGACGCATCGACCCATTATCGTAGACTTGTCGCGGTGCCATTGTTCTGCTTCGATGATTTACATTGGCGGATCGAGACAGCGGGACCCTTGGCAATATGTCAACACTACACGCGCGTAGGATACAGCACTCTGCGTCTGACCTCGGGTTCTTGTTTATGGGGCTTCGATATTCCGGAAAGATGTTTTATATGCATCTATTTATGACCACTGCAGGTGGTATGCTCAGTTACGGACAGCATGGACTACGTATAAAACGCGCATTTGGTGTTTAGTTTAATTAATATGATGTACTGAAACGAACTGTCTGAAGAAAATAACATCTAAAATAAAAAAAACTCTTTTGAAAGGGTTTTGTCCTGTGGTGGAACGACATAATGTATCTCAATTATGTCTTCTTTCGGAAAAAATATGATAAATTGCAGTCAAGATCACTTAAAAAAACATGTTTCGTTGGGGTTTGAAGTGCTAATTGTCTGCTCTGCTTTCAAGCGTGCGCATACCCTATCTATCTTCACGTGGCCTATGATATATTACGTACTCATCATCAATGAAATGTTGTTGTAAGTAGGCTGAATTCGGGATAGCGTCGTTGTATATACAGATAAGAAACGATTTAGGATCAACGAACCGGTTTGCGAAAATGTGTACGTGTGAGCGATGGAGCGAGCGTACGTGCGTGTGTGCGAGCAAGCGTGCATGCGTGCGTACGAACATACGTACGTGTGAAAATACGTGCATGCGTAAAGACAGATTGTGCATGTGTGCATGGTTGTTTACGTGCGTACGTGAGACAGATATGATTCCGTTTACACGTCCTACAATGTAAATGCGTTTTAATCATTCCGTTTGTCGGTGTACCAATCGTGTTTGAGTATTCACGGCACGCTTAATTAATTCATCTTGAACGGAGAAATGAGATATCACTGAATGAGCTTATAATTCCTGTCAACGCAGTACACTACGCCGCGGGTGTTTAGGAAGGGTGATAATTACTTGAACATCGCCTGATACGATTGAACAAGCTCCAGCACTTATCGACTCATCTTATCGTTATATGTGTTGTGTGTCCCTTTTTTATGTGCAACCGTCCAATTTATCTTAATAGGCTCCATAGAGTACCATTGTTGCTAGAACTAAACGGTCTGGCAGGTAAACGTTTCCAATTTCCATCGGTACATAAAGTTGATCCGTGAAACGAGCGGCGTAAATCCTCAAAATGAGGTAATATTTCTTCGGAATTCGCTTTCTCCATGTTGATGTTCTTTGTTGGATGACGTACTTGCGATTTGCTTTTTTATAGACAACAAGAGCTGTATCACTTTAGCATTTCTTTCTTAGGTTTGTATCTGTGCAGATGCTGCCAGGGAGGTGATGGGCACCCCGGTCAAATATACAATGTTTATTTATTGAGGCTACACGTGCTTCGTGTTCTTTCCATAATTGTTTTAGGGCTTTCAGAATTGTTATCAATATTGCCATTGCAAATCTACAACATTGCAATTCTACAACACTGCAATACTAGAACACTAATACTACAACACTACAATACTACGACACCAATACAGTTATAGCACTTGCATAGTATGACTTGCACATACTTCAATAATGTTATAGTACAATAACATAACACCAACATTAAAACACTAGAATGTTGGACAACGATACTATTGCAAAACATTATACGTTTACCGAGAGCAACGCAATAAAGCCTCGTGTGTAATGTGTACAGCAGGTCACCATATTGTTGATAAAAGTAAATGGCAATTTTGTCAATGACAGTTATCATCGTCAGTCTTCCGGCTCACCACCACGTCTTTTGTCTCTGTGAAGGAAGGCAAGGCTACATGGTTATCTTAGCATTTACTTAACGTCGTATATGCAATGTATTTGAAACATTATATTCGGAGATCAACCCTATCGCACTATTTAAAACTGGTATACATGTCGCAGTATCAGTTAGGGCTGGCTGTTAGGGACATGACACTAATATTGTCAGGCGACATACCGTCCGTTTGTTCTAGTCAGCCCGACTTCACCTCACGACGCCTTCCTTTACAGACGTATGTCTATAACTTGCCAGTTCATGTGTGCCTTTCCTACTCTGATGGTATACTAATGCTGCCACTAATGATCTATCAATTATCTGACTTTCACATCAACTGTCCTCATACCCCGGTTTCGTTTTCTGGGCAGAAAACGTGCTTAGTTCATCAACATTAGATTGCCACAACGGATGTTATATTGAGCTATAGCGAGGCGATGCGGCTTTGCGGAATGAAGTTCACTGTTGGCCAGGCGCCATGGTGCTCGATACTGACCAAGGTGTTCGCCGTTGGCCTATCTAGTTGTATACTTATCGCTGTTCAATATGGTGTTCACTATTTACATTCTGGTCACATGTGGTACATACTTAATACCATTTGTGCCGACTAGAACACGTCTCCGGCACAATATATATTACACTCTTGGGATTGCTTTCTTTACCTCCAGAGAGCGTTACTTTCTTTAAAAAATAACTCATCAAGAATTATCAGTGTCACGGTACATTCCGACGTTCTGAGGGTTTACGTTTTCTTCTGCGGTAATTCTGTTTAACATTTATTTAGAGCTCTACTTTGTAAATTTGCCATTTTGCTAATTGGCACTAAGTAACAGTTCTGCTCCTGACCGTATTATTTTTGGTTGAACATTGTCACTTATATTTTGCAATCGTTACCGAATCCTGATGTTTGTTTGTGGCTGTACCTATCTCCCTATAAATAGCTTTGAAGGATTAAACCTTCAACACGCCGGCGCGAGTTATTGTATATTTCAAAAATGTCTCGTCACTTTCTCGTGTCTTCGTCTTTTTTGTACGTGTTCCTTTATACGACTTTTATTGTCATTTCTGCATCACTGTCCACTGTTTTTTACTGCCCGTGTTGTACTTGGTGTTCATGATTCTCTTCCAATTTGACCCATCTGTTGTTCATTTGCTTTGTTTGCTGCCCTCGTTTTGTTAATACATGTTTCATTGATAAAGTTTCAGTTGACAGCCTACCGTCGTGCGACATCTTTACAGGTACCCTTTCGTGTTTTGTATACGTCATAGTTTGGCAATCATCTGGTGTATATGACGTTCTTTGGTGGTCAAACGGCCAAGTTACGAATTAGCTCGACGTTAGATAGCGTATGTACCATGCGTGGTATACGTTATAACACCACCCATGGTGTGTAAACATTTAACCTGTTGTTTTGTGGTTGATTCCCTTACTACACTGTTAGAAAAACCATTGCTGTAAGAATTGGCCTAAGAAAAAGTGTGCATACGATGTCCCACTACGAACTTCGAATTCATCTTGTACGTCCCCATTCGTATGTCTGACATTGAGAAAGTGCGTCTATTCAGCGGGTTGATTGTGTTGACACCGACACACCCCTTCGATCGACGGCAACCGCTCCATCAAATCACCGGTAGCCTGACTCTGTGACACCTGTACATGTCTAGAAGTCGCGGTGTTGCCTGCAGGGTGAACCGTCTGCATTGACACAACCGCCCGATGTGTTTGTCTGGTCGTTACATGTGGAACCATTCCTCAAAGTTGTCGCATAATAAAAATGATATGTTGTGCAATATGCACTGACAAATAAGACCGTAAAACCGCGCGTGTGACGCCATAACCTAACACATTGACGTAGTCGCATTTAAGCCAATACCTCAGGAGGCGAATCGCGGTTTTCGTGAGACCCTCTAATGTTATCGATATGTTAACCTGTATTGCTCCCACATCGGTAAATTATGTCCCCGTTATCTTGGATATATACCAGGCGATAACACTTAACTTATTGGCCTGCGGAATGTGGACATATACGCCCTGTAGGTCGATACACAGCTGAACCATTGTCTCGCCGGCAAAACATGCTATCCGCGTCAGTAAGCCTTGACCGCAAGTTGGTCACTAATGCTGCTAATCTAGGATCACAGCAGTGGCTACCGATTCTGGCACAAAGAGTAAACACGACCATTATTTCAACTGAGTCGCTAATGTGTTAGTGTGAGAAGTCAGACATTCGCTCGCGACTCGGGTAATCGGACTGCTCCATTACGTTTACTAAACATAATTATACTGTCTTGACCAATGATATCAAACATAGAACAAAATAATCTTCTGATAGTAGAACACATAGTCATCGACACGATTATCGTTTCACGTTTGCTCTCGTTGTCACCCGCAGCTGTGTCAGTCTTATTGCAAATCAATGCTTCTATTTATACCACGTTATGCAGTTCTATTCATGCTGCTCTATTGATGTTTCGAAGTGCACAGCAAACGTTGTGTTTGATTTGCATAACCCAGTCGTGTATTGTTGCCGGTTGTTAAAATGCAGGGCCCATGCGGCGGACATGTCTAATAAAGCGTGACCTTTTCTTATCATCGATAGCTATTGACCGGTCGCCTATACAGGCGGCTATTTCGCCTGGGTGTATATGTGAAAATATGTGAGGAATGTGCGTCGTGGTTGAACTATGGATGTAGTTTAGCTGAGGGGAATATTACTATGGGATAGTTAAACGTGAACTCCGGTGCATGAATGTCGCAAATTCGGCTAAATCTAGGGTAGTTTCGCAGCAGTAATAAGTAGGGGTATATCAGACAACCTTGATTGGTGAGCATTTGAAACTCCTCGATATTTCTCCAAGAGGAAGTATTACTTGCAGATGGTCAATATATAAGCAGTGATAGACAGGTAAAGGTCGTTTCAGGTCTTTTTTCATATATACACAATACAAACGTGTTGTGCCTTCCACACACTGATAGTTAAATGCACGTCAATTCCATCTAGTTAAGATAACAAGTTGTAACCTTTCAGCCTCGTCAGAACATCAATCACATAAAGCCACAAATAACGCGTTAAAGATTTCAGTGAATATAAATTAGTTGTTGTAATACCACAGAATGTTATATGAACTTATTTTTTTAAGTAGGTTGACAACAGATGCGTCTGAAAGAGCAGGTTTTCACTGTGAAAAAATATGTATCGTTCACGTTGTATTGTATGTCACTCACTGTTCATCATTTCCGAACATAAAACAAGTTAGTATGCAATACAATTGACTGTATAGTCAACCCGAAGATATTCGAACCATCGTTATTTATAAATCCTGTGTATACCGTGTTACACTATGGCTTGCCAGTGATAATATTGGTACTCGTTTTGTAATTAAAGTTGGTTCGCATATGTCCAACAATAAGTTCTCCTCGATAATTCGAGTCAACTAATCTTCCCAGTTTATCTCATGTATCGCTTTTCTTTATAAAACAAACGTTTTAATATTATTGCCGAGTGATGTTGTTACGAGAATTTAAGGACGAACACACCGAGATAACTGACATAACTACCAAGACTTGAACGTGGGCCCTGTCACTAAATACTACACACGCACGCACGTATGCACGCGCTCACATGCACTTTCTCTCGCATGCGCACGCACACAAACGCACGCACGCACACACACACACACACAACATGGCCACCTATATAATGTCTTAATAAGTCCAGTCGATTCGCGTGCTTACTTATTGTATTGTTAATGGGGACAACCTAAAGTGCTGGATAGTCAGGTAGTTCTTATCGAGTTATTTATTATACCCAATTGTGCGTAAGGTATGGAAATATATTTCAGTTGTTAATTGTTTGTATATCATATAACGATTGCAGTTGTACACGGTTCCTCTGAGTGCTATCTACATAACACGGCCCATATTTTGGCTCCGGGTCGACTATTAGGCTGACATGCTCAACAACAAGGTCGATGTTCTTAACTGATAACAGTCTAGTTATAAAAAAAACCGGGGTTTATTAAACCATACTTAGGTGGGCTATATGCTACAGCAAATATAGTGTACACTACATGGCATGAGTTTACGATAAAAACAATCAGAACTTTACTTTGTTATATATTCAATATACAATTCAAAAGAAACCAATTTAGTCAGTGGCTTATTTCAAATTGTCAAGCTTTGAACGGTTTCCAAACAAAGACTTATCGGACAGCATCTTTGTTGTCGTAGCGAACCTACTTGACGCTTATTAATAGCATGATGCTATCTGCTCACGCCCAAACAATAACATATTTTATACTCTTTACCTTCTCACGATAATTTTTGCATTCTGTACATATTTCGTCATAGCTAAATATATGAACAAACTTTCGCTACGCACTATAAATTAATAACATTATTGTGATTTTTGGAAGATGCTGGACATTAAACTATATCTTGTTGCGTTTTACTAATGCATATGCAGGTAATCAGCTCAGTTTAATATTCCTATTCAATCGAACCGGGATATGTCTGGTCTGATTTTCTGATACATGCGTATCAAAGGAAGAAGCAACGATATTTTATATGATCTGACGATGATTGGATATTGTATACGTTATGTAGATTATATCCATTGGTGCACTTTCCACTGTGAGGTTCACGTTATTGAACAACTCTAGTATTTCCTTCGTCATTTTGGTTGCTCAATAAAGGAAATGGCTGCATATACCAGCATTTTCTTGCGTAGGATACAGAAATGTTGTTTGCAATTGTCCTGCTCGGCGCACTGAATTAACTCTTGTCGCGTTCATTACGTAACCTGCACTAAATCAGACACACTTCACACTAATACTGATACGGTTTCAGCGACGGTATTAAGGAGCAGTCTCGTGAATTCTGTCCACGCCTTGCGTTGTCGTTTCTTATGTATCAGTTGACACCGTTTAGGCATTTCCATTTAGTTTTTGTATACATCTTAGGTATGCTGTCATTCTCACGAAGAGGCTGCTGTCTGTCTCGTGTAAAAAGTGGATGGCCAAATGCTACGGTTTGGAAGGTGGTAGTTTGCATTCCATTCATAGACACCATTATCTGCAAATAACATATATACATATTCCAGAGCACATAGATTACAATATTCCAGAGCACATGGATTACAATATTCCAGAGCACATATATTACAAAATATTCCAGAGCACATATATTACATTATTCAAGAGCACATATATTACAATATTCCAGAGCACATATATTACACTATTCCAGAGCACATATATTACAATATTCCAGAGCACATATATTACAATATTCGTAATTGCAACTTGGTATTATGACAACGGAAAAACAACACGTTCCTAAAGGAAAGAAGAGGGACATTAGCAGTGTGTTGCTATCCAATGGGAGCGCATAAGGAGCGCAGTGGCGCAGCGCTAGAGCATCGGACTCTCAATCGAGAGAACCCTTGTTCGAATCTTGTCCTGTTGAACCTTGGGCAAGTTCGTTTGCTATACATTGTTCCAATCCACGCAGCAGTATGACTGAGTATTTGGTTATACACAGTGATGGATATTCTTGTACTAATATTGTTCGCGCATTAGTTTCAGCGTTGCTGAATGTTTCCCATAGACGTCGAGATGGTGGTCGATTGTACAGGTCTGCCAGGGATTGAAGTGTGAAGCGCGCTGAGCAGTCCTAAATACTGAAAACTGCGCCATATAAGAACTTACCTTTTGATCAGTCCACACAAAAACACATATTTCAAAAGTTGAACGTTTATCAGTTCGTCATGTCACTGATGACAGATAGAGAACTACATGTGCAACCGCCATGCGTGCTTATTGCGTGAGGAATTCGCACTGCATTACGTATGTCTCACTGTTTTTTTTCTACCTCGTCTACCATCTTTGTCAAAGCGGACGCTTGCACGAGACGCCACTGCGAGAAAAAACTCTGCATGTACGCTACCAGCCTCCTACATGATTTACCAGCTTTCTTTCTATGTACGCTCTATCCCATTATGGAATTCGGAAGTCCAGAGGCAGTCATGACATACACTGCAGAAACATTCCAGAGAACTGCTCTTCGAAATTAAAAACTAATTATCACATGTACTGGAAAACTGAAGACTTAAAGAGCGCTTCCGCTGCTCGCAACTTCGGGGTAAAACTGAAGAGTTACATATTACCTTCTACATAAATATTCTGAGTGCTTCCACCAGAAAAAAACGTAATTGAACGTACATCGAAGGAAATGCATGTTTGCATAGTTCATAACACTGTGTTGCGTTGTCCTTGACAGTATTATATAGCAACTTGATGGATGGTGTCACACACGTGCCGGTAAAGATACTTGACTTTCTGTCCGCCACGCAGCGAAGCGCCAAGTACCTGAATGGACTGATAGTAATTCCGCAGAGACCGCAGCAGCAGCAACTGCAAAATGCCTAGCGCCTCCAAAAGCGCACCGACAAATTTATGCGAGGATCAGATTCACACAAGAGACTCACGGTCGTAAATTGCTTCGACAGATGCCACCGCAAGGGGTAAATTGCTGCCAATCTGTGACCAGATAGTGGCTAAAATACCTTGAGCGGTTTTAAACCGTGCCGGCTGATTGCTAAGTCGACTTGTGCAGTAATCTAAACAACCGCGGGCCTTGTGGCATACTGCCAGTGAGACCGTGCAATAGTGCGGTACGTGCCTGGCGGTTGTACATAATTATATATGTATACGTTGCTTACGTTTAATGTACGGTGTATGCCCGGTGTGTGCCCGGTGGGTGCCCGGTGTATGCCCGGTGTGTGCCCGGTGGGTGCCCGGTGTATGCCCGGAGTACGGACAACGTAGGTACTTCAAATTCCGGGACAGTGTCCAAAGAAAGCCGGAATTTGGCGAAACGTGTGCGCCAATTGGCCACCTCGTACATGACTCAAGTATTTACTATTTCACTCATAAAGCATTCGAATGCCTGCGCTAATATATCTCGTGGCCTTTGCCATTTATAAATCGTCTAGTTATTGGCGGATAGCGCTGCTCGCAGCCGGAATATAGAGTCGTTAACCCTTTAAGGACAGCCGACTAGGCGGGAATAAATCAAGAGCATGATTAATTAGACGACATCTAGCGAGCTACGGGCCAGTGACTATCACAATGCCACCTAGCGAACCGTGGAGAGCCTCGTAGCACGCGGTACGCACGCCGACCGATAAAAAGAACGGATATGCGAATTCCTAGTGAACAGTTCGGATGAGGCACGCCTAAAATTACCGCAAACAAACCACAGGAATGACCGATGCGGTCAAACGGTCAATTTAGAACAATGGTTTGTAAAACCAACACAGTTTATGATGGCAGGGCGGCTTTCACTAGCTACGTGTAGTTGATTGATCCTGTCTTAAATATAACACACAATAGGCTCATGGGTCGCGGTGTGTTTAGTGATGACAACATGGCGGTTTTATCCCTTTAGTCTGGTCGGAAAACCAGACGTTTGTTAAGCCACAACGTTTAAACGTGCGAAGAACAGCATACAACCCGTATCATGCAGCGTAGCGTCATATTATATTTCAACCTTAATCACTCGCACCAGAGTAATTTCTTCACATTATAGCGTCGTTTAAAAGACATAACCAGTTCACGTCAACATAAGATCTTTCACAGGTGCGCTGTGTACGCACACTCGCGCTGACATAGGTGGTTGGTATGTCGTGTTCTTTGTGTCACGAAGACGGTCACTATCAGAATGTTTACTTGTTGTCCCCGGTGTTCCGTCGATCTCCCCGAGCTTAGGACAAATGACCTCCTATGACGTAACCATACCACTCGAAGACACACTTTGGTCAATGTGCAGAGTAACGACAAAACCACAAAGTTATAGCTGGAATAGAGGACAACAGAACATTATACTAAACATAGGAAAACATGAAATGGATACAGAGAGTACAACTCCTACCGAAATTAACATATATATATATATACGTTTCTTACGATGTATCCTGCATATGGTATACAGTGTTGTAAATTAGGTCACTGTTCTATTTTGTTGACCATGCCATCCCTCGATAATTACAATTGGACGTTTAGTTTCAGTAGTATTTTATTTTTGATGTGGCACTATCGAAAGGTTTCTTTAAAATGTGAGTAGATATAATCTACAGGTAATCCATAATCTAACATTGCAGTGCTTTCATATAAACAACATAAACAAAGCATGATTTATCCTCACAATGGGGCCCCGGAGAAGTTGTCGCCCAAACATGACCCCGAGAGACACTGATCTCAGTGGGATTTGTCTCACTAACGCACGGTTAGACGGAAAACAATGAAAACTCATATCACCGCATTAGGTGGACGACACAAGTAAGTAAGCATAAAACATGGCCTCGTTTTTAGTAAATCACGCCGAGTTGGATTTATAAGTTGTGCATAACAAGGAAGTAGAGCATATGATGTAGCATAGGCGGCACGGAAGGCATATTTGCTAACCACAACAATATAATTTGCAGGTCATGCACACGTCACAGGCCACCTGTGCTTCGTATATTATGTATATGGCGACGCATGTGACAATCGTACAAACGGTAAAGATAACTGCGCAAATACTGACGTAATACATCAAACAGTTGCAGAGAGCGTTAACCGTATTAGGATACCGTTCTCTCGCTATCCAACGTCGGAATTGTGCATAACGGATCGATAACGTTCCGTCTCCGTTTGTTATATAGGCGTGGCTTTGCGTCGAGCCGTAACACAATCTCACACATAAAATGAGTAACTCCACACCAACGGCTGACGCTTGGTACACAGCGACACGAGTCCGTCACACCTACAGTGTTGTCTCGCACTGCCACGACAAAGAAGCCCCTATTGCGATGAAAGACAATCCAACAAGACGTGATTGTTCTCTGGAGCGCAGAAAATGTTGTTGGTCGCATTACAAGTTGCAGGCGAACAATTCCTGTTGACACTGTCCCTAGACAAACTGATCTAGTTGCGAACAATCTGCATGTTAACCCCACAATAAATATCAACGATATTAAATCATTATATATTTAACCTCCATGGTTACTCAACCAGTGACTCACGTCCTGACACTTTTCTAGTTTACGCTAGTGGATCTTCTCACCTGGGATGGGGGGGTACTTTAATGTAGTACACCAAACCATGTAACTTACAAAAATGTACTACGTTAACTAATTACATCGATTTATTTATTATACCTTCTTAATAGTTTGATGAACATTCTTCAAAATAGTTCATTTCTATGCGAATTAGTTCTTTTAAACATATCCAGTACGTGAATTTACCCTGTAGAAGCTCTCGTCGATGTGACATTCACATTATTATACGATGATGTCATATGTCACATGTACTGATGGCGTTAGTGTGTCACATCGACGAGAGCCTCTACAAGGTAAATTCACGTGTTGGCTATATTTAAAACAACTAATTCGCATTTCTTAATAGTGTATAAGTACACAAATCTGAGTTATGCCCAGAGCTGGGGTCTATTACACACTCGTGATTACGATTACGATTACACTGCCTTGAGAAAAGTCGATTACGATTACACACTTGGACAAAATCGATTACGATTACAGTTCTACGATTACGATAACATTTTTGTGGCCAGGCAACTCTTCCGACAAATTGTGCAATTGACCAACTGTAGGCACTTCACAATTGTATTTCAAAGGGTAGGCAACAGGCATGACTGAATACAACCAAACTATTTAATCCTTTAGCAGGATTTGTATGATTCTGTGCAAACACTAGCAGTGAGAAACCAATAAAAGTAAATTTCAATTAGCCATGGTCCAGACCAGATCTGAACCAGGCATATGAAGACTCTTCTGACAAACTGTGAATAAAATCAGAGGATTTAATCCTTCAGAAGGATTTGTGCAAACACCAGCAATGACTAGCCAGTGAACATTAATATACCAATAAAATTAAATTGCAATTAGCCATTACCCATGTGCCGGGATTACTGACCAGTGCACCAAAGTTTCTGTGATTATTGACTTACAAATGGTTTCTATTCATGAATGGTTGCATGCATGCATGCATGTAATATATATATATATATATATAATGTGTATATATATATGTGTGTGTATATAAATATGTATATATATATATATATTACATGCATGCATGCATGTAATATATATATATAATGTGTATATGTATGTGTATATAAATATGTATATATATATATATTACATGCATGCATGCATGCAACCATTCATGAATAGAAACCATTTATATATATATATATCGGAATCAAAAGTATTATGACATGTTTAATCATTGTTTGAAAAAAATATTATGTGTATTCATGTGTAATCGAGTCTAATTACACGATTACAGGACAGGATTACGAATACACTGCCTTAGAAAAAGTCGATTACGATTACAACTGTGAGTGTAATCGATTACAATCGTAATCGACCTCAGCTCTGCACGGTGAGTGGTGCCGCAGACGGGGTGGTGGAGTAAACCTCCTGGATAATGTTGGACTCTGGCAACAATTGAAGCTAGCATTCTGCTTTCTATATACAGACCTGGTGAATTTATGTCATCGATAACCCACTCCATTATTCAATCACGGCAACAGTGAGTTGATGGTTGTTGGTTCGCAGTAGTGGACACTGATCAAGCATACTCCACAGTTCATATCAGACGCTGACCAACAGAAGAAACGTAGGGGCTAAAAGCAAATTGTGACCACGATCGGTGCAACATGTAGAGGCACACGCTTGCACATCCTATGTTACATGGTGTCGAATCCAGTGAGGGACCAAGAACATCACCGGTTCACCAATGATGACTTTATCTCGGTCTCTATTGGCACTGAAATTGCCATTAATGACCACCACTTATGTCCGTGCACTTGCATATTCGTACGTCCATTGTTCCTGTGACGTATCTTATCTGCATGCCTCTAATGAGCATCCCAAATGGACGTCCGTGATTGAACGATCTGATGTTGGCAAATGAAGTAAATTTTCTCCAGTCTGCAGCAGAAAAACTGTTACTCTGTCACCACCACAAATAGTATTCTGCGCACAGCAATTCGGCAAATCATCGAAAACCGACGATATGTCACAAACTGATTCTAGTGCGATGACGTCACGTCGAACTCTAATGTCAATTATATAGTGAAAAAGACTAACTATATTGGGGGCCTGAGCCGGAGCCTTCTTTGCTGTAGGGCATGACATCGGAAAGGGGGAGGGCGGGGGATTATAGTGTTGAAGATTATTTTTGTCACGGTTTAAGGGTAGTAGTGATGGAGATCGTTCGCGGTTTGAGGGAGTTCGTTTCAGGGGTGTGTTGTTGCAAATTTTTCGGAAGCCTCCAAATGAACTACCCTTGGCGCTCAACAATAGCATCAACAATATTCACAATAAATTGCGGAGCTCAGACTCCATTTTAAATATTGGGGGCTTAACCTCCAACCCCCGTTTCGACACCTATACTGACTGCAGCATAATTCTTAAGTAAAGCTATTTTACCAACTTTCGTTCCTTTATTAACCAGTACGCATGGCAAGTAGACAACATATCTAATAAAAAGCAGCATATAAATTGTCTTATTACAACCTTAAAGCAAAGGTCAATGAGTGTATTCCGTTATACTACCTCTGACGAGGCCGCCAGAGGTATGTGATCCAGGGATTACGTGACTGAGTGAGAGAGCGCGCGCGCGTGTGTGTGTGTATATATGTGTGGGTGTGTCTGTGAGTGTGCGTGTGTGTGTGCGTGTGTGTGTGTGTGTGTGTGTGTATGCCAATACATTAATGCAAGCACATAAAATAACAGTTATTTCTAAATCTAACAAAGCAGACACTAACACAGCTAACTTATTACACAAAATGAAGAAAAACCCTCCAAATAATTTAATCTAAAATAGCCTATTAAAACCTGATCATTGTGTGTAATAAATAGCAATGTGGCCGCGTTGTCATGACACAGACTCAATGTTTGGCTTGGTTGAAAGTTGCTTAAGAAAGTGTATGTACAACATGAATACTATTTACTTATATGTCACTTTGGTATTTGATGTGTTATTCGAAAAATTATGCTTTTGCAAAATTACAGGTAGCAACAATAAACCCAGAATGTTTCATTATTAGTTTTTTTCGCTGTTTTATCTTTAAAAAAGCGTATTATCTGATAACAAAGTTGATAATAATGCTGCAGAGGAAAGTAACATATAATGTATGGGATACACTGATTCTTTGGACATGTTTTGTTAAAATACGGAGAATCTCAGATTGCAACTTTTAATCATCACAATGACAACGAAACATTTCGTTTCTGGTTACAGAAACGACGTATCGCCTTGGCAACGAAATCACACCGTCACTTTCCGGTGTCGACGTAGCTGGGGTAACATTTCTCCTGAAACAGAAGATCCGGGGAAGCGGACGTATATTCGCGTTCTCTGCATACTTCCGCAACACTAACAAAGTGCGGTTTCAAATATGGCGGCCGTCCAACGTGTCTGACACAAACCTGAAGGACTTTCAACTGTTGGCGGAAACGAGGCTGCAGCCATCCGTCAAAAACCAACGGGAAGACGTAAGTATAACTGTATATATGTGATTGTTTTACCTGATGTATTTTAAATATGTTTTTCGATTCCCGTCACGTATATTTTGACAAAACAAATAGATGATGCAACTTTTAAAATATGGGAAAATGTTTTCGACGGTCGCCACCTTATAAAAATGGCGGATGTCATTATCGGATAATGTCAAGAGTAAAATATATAAAACCGACACCCCGTAATTTTTTATTTTGACACACAAATTACGGATCTAGGGAAGACAGTGTTACGACATTAAGACAATTATTTTACGCGGTTTTTTCTTTGACCAACATAACTTCCTAAACTGCTACACGTCAAAGTTGCCTTACCGATACATTTGTTTAGCTTTGAGATAATTATAATTAGCTGCTTTGTTTTGAAACAACGATACGTTGCTTTATATTTTGAGAAAAGGATTTTAAGTTACTTTGATAATTTCACAAGGACTTTTAAAGGTCATCAAATGTGTGTATGTTTTAATATATACAATGCCACTATTATGGTAGTGAAACAGTTATTAATTGATAGCTCATTTGTTCTCAGTTTAGTTATGTAACTGCTACCAGTGTGAATATGTTTACAACCAAGTACCTCAAAAGGGCGGTTTACAACTAACCCAGGTTTAGGTTTGTTGGGCTCCTGGCAGTGTTTGATCGGTCATCATGTCACAATTGTTCTCTCTCGGGTGTGATATTCCATATGTTTCCGACATATAGAAACACTGCAGTTTATCATGTTTATGCAATCACGTAGTATTCTTGGAAACCAGCCAAAAGACTTAAATGAAAAACAAAACCTCAGTGTTTGTTACTTGGTAACGAGATACTTCTTCTCGTGTAGGCAAAACGTTTATAACAATAACACATGACGAATAATAACTACAGTTAAGGCACAACCTGTTCAACAAAGTATCGAAAGGGTTACAGTGTTCTATAGTATCTTGTTTAACTGAAATTTTGCCATCTAGCGACCTCAACAACTAAAAGGCAAAATTGTTCAAATCAAACGCGAAGTGTCGGCAAATAATTGATATTATACTGAGGAAATCGGTACAATATAATTATATTATACAATGTTGGGTACCTTCTAGCTGGTTAATGTGATCGCTTAATTACCCATTGTTTTGAGGAAATTGGTGTAAAATATGTTTAAAATGTTGGGTAACTTCGAGCTGGTTAAAAAGCTATGTTATTCACCCATTCATGTGTCAGTTGTCATGCTACCACGCAGTGATAAATCATACTACTCATGCAAATACTGCCGATCTCAAAGCGATATCAACTGCCCGGTCTGCCTAGCCCATAGTCCGTCCGTCGTTTACAAACTTACAAACAATAATATTTGTTGTTGGGCTCTCGATACGATAATAGCTTCCCTGGCTGCTTCATTGTCATATGAGGTTTTGATTTGTGTTAGTTTTGCCAAGTCCTGTTAAACAGGCTGACATATTTGACAATGACGCCAATATCTCAATTCCATTTAATCGGTTCTAGCTTGTGGACTACATGATGTTATATATGGTTCATCCATTTACATACTGGGAGTAACAGGCAAATATACTCGGTTTCTCATGATATCTGCAATATAGCCCGCTTTTTGGAACAAACGCGGCATTTGTTAACTTGATTCACTACTACAAACTTATATCGGAAAACAGGGAATGGTTCTATTTATATATTATTTACGCAAAGTGCTATATTTTCCCATGCCAATCAGATTCACACCTTATGCCCCGTTCATACAATACAGGGCTAATTCCTATGATGAATCGAAATTAAATCATGTCGACACAATGTGAAACCGATATTTGAATATCGTCAGTCAAGAGAGTCCAGTTTCAAATCAACGTTTTGTCGTTTCGAAGCTTGAACAATTTTGTCTGCTCCACGTTGCCTTAGTTCAACTCAACTGTAACTATATACACTCTGGTGGATATAGTGGGAAGACATATTTTGGGCAGTTGCTGTAGCGTGGCTGAATGATTCCCAGAGAAGTCAACACGGTGTTCAATAAAAACAATCTGCTACAGATGAAGCGTACAGTGCATTATACCGTTAAAAAAGTGAATGCCACTATTTATATATATTATATATGAACTCATCTTCACCTTGTATCGTTGCAGGTGTACATCGCGAGCCGTCTGACGGAGAAGTGCATACTGGTAGCGGAAGGAGACCGCCTGGGCGTGTACCTGGAGGAAGCTCCCGGCGCCATCGCCTACAAGTTCAAGGGCGAGGCCGCCCTGACCCTCGGCTACACCGTCAACAATCTGTCGGACCCGACTGCC
Source organism: Paraescarpia echinospica (assembly GCA_020002185.1). Taxonomy (NCBI): domain Eukaryota; kingdom Metazoa; phylum Annelida; class Polychaeta; order Sabellida; family Siboglinidae; genus Paraescarpia; species Paraescarpia echinospica. Next base: position 62,093,616 of record CM034536.1, read on the forward strand.
ATCAACGAGATGGTGCGGTTCGACTCTCCCATCTTCCCCTACCTCTTCTCCGCGGCCGCCTACATCGATACAGGTCAGTAGTCCTGTTTCTGTAGAGCGCATTCGCAATCGAGAGAACCCGGGTTCGAATCCTGTGCTGCGGTGTCGAATATTCGGCAAGTTCGTTCACTCTACGTTGCTCCAGTTCATTCAGCTGTGTAAATGAGTACCTGGCAGTGGTGGATATTTGTTTACGGATATACTTTGCGCATTCATTGCATCATGGCTGAATCCTTTCCACAGTATCGAGATGGCGTTCGATTGAACAGCCTGCCAGGAAGTAAATTGTAAAGCGCTTTGACCTATCCTGAGGAATGGATACTGCGCTATATAATAACTTACTTTTTATTCCAGATTAATAAAGATAAACAAATATTACCGAACACACTAAATTGGCTAATCCATTAGAACTGTGAAGTTGTAGTTATCTCGCTTTTCCACAAAATGCATTACCAGGCAGTTTCACGTAAACAACCACCTCATTTACACCCACTGCTTACTCGTGTATCAAGCTTCAGTCGTTTAGTTCTGATTTACTTTTAGTTCCTAGAGTAAAGACTGATACGGGAAGTAGGGATGTTTCTCTAGCTATGCCCATTTTTTGGAATATGCTACCTCTTAGTATTAATTAGATCAGTTGAAAATATTACACAATTTCGCCGGCATTTAAAAACTTACCTTTATTACCTTGCTTATCCCTGGCGTATCCATCCATGTGTTGAAAACTTGAATACTGCTAATCAGTTTTGAGATTGACTCGTCCTTTTGTTTCGATGCGCGTCTGAGCTTGGTTTCCGATAATTTAGACGCAACATATATTACCTTATTACTTTATTATCATTAGTATTACCAAAAATAGATAAGCGAGCGAAACATGAACAATTGTCAAACACGTTCCAAAAACGCCTTTTGAAAGACTGCTGTACCATTACGGTTCGTCGGATCCCAACAATATTGATGTCGTTTGAAAGTTTAAGCTTTCTGCTATTCAAACATATAAATGGTTTCCTGATAATCGTTCTTAAAAATTAACTAAAACGGACCTACAACCGGGCCCGTTCCGGTGTTTTAGACACTGCGAACGATATTGTTTCGTCGACAGTTCACCAATCTACCGATTGAGGCACCACTATCTGATTTCATGGTATAAGCTCCACCCACTTTCAAACGGCTGCTAAAATGACATATGCGAAGTAGGCGTGACGTCACAATCACGTATATCAACCAACCAACCAACCAACCAACCAACCAACCAACGAATTTAGACCCGTTGGGAGGCGTACGTTATTGTGACGTCACGCCGACGTAGATATATATCGGTTTCGCTGCGATCAAAGCACATCAATTTCGCCGCGGTTTAAAAGTGGGTGGAGCTTATAACATTAAATCAAGAAATGATGAAGTGCGCATGTCTGAACCTATGCAAATGAGGAAAACAGCGCCGTAATCGGAAGATTAGTGTACTTAGTACCCGCCACCAACATCGTTCGGAACCGTACAGAACACCGAAAACGGCGTGATTGTAGGTCCTTTTATAGGTGTTCTTTAAACGGTTACCGGGAAATCTAGATGACGCTAGAATACAAAAGTGCAACCTTTCAAATGATACCAAGATCGTCGGGACAGGACGAACCGTGAGGGTGTTAGCGACCGTAGAATTTCATGTTATGGACGTGTTCGGAGTTCTTCATTTTTCGCTCGCTTATCTATTTTTGGTATTACGTATCTACGCTATGTGAAATGCCGGAGTGTATTCCTATATGCAGACATTGAGGCGGACAACGACACAATCGAAGGAGACTTAATCGCCTGCCCGAACAAGTTTATCCCGGCGTATGAGGACATCGATGTCGTGACGACAACGACGCTCCCGCCACCTACCGGCAAACCTGGACAAACTGGACCGCAAGGGCCTCGGGTGAGTATTACAAAGATCTATCAAAATAAACATAAATCAAATATAACACGAAAAACGAACACGTGACAAGCACATATTCCGGGAAAACTCGAAGACAGGCCGGTTTGTCTCTTATAAGTGTTTCGAGATTCAATTAAAACTGATACGTTGACAAAACCTTCACACATGTCTAAAAACAAACCACCAGGTCCAGAAGTGCGCTTGCGTGTTAATGTACATGTCACAGTACATTGAGTACTTTTGTCCAATAATTCCCAACACATTATAATATTATGTTCTTATCTCACTTACGTGACGTTTTATATAGCAAAGCAACAGTCACGGTTCTCAGAAGTTTGGATATGACAACATTTAAAACCAACGGACACCACAACTACTGTACCGTCCGTAAGAAACTCTTGAAATCATATTCGACATTCCAATCTAACCTAAATCTTCAATTGTCCATTGTGCTAATTATGTTTTACTGCGCGTCCTCTTCATGATATATAATGCCTGACGAGTCTTTTTTGTTGCACCTCTAAACTTCAGGGACCGTTGCACAAAGACAATGAGCACATGAAAAAAATCGATTAAACAGAGTCCGGCGTTAAAATATAACGAGCATTTTTTTAATACAAAAATATCACCGAGGACATAAGGGGCGGAATCGATTTTAAAGAGCAACACAGGTCCTATGATGTCGTAAAAAGGTCCCCTTGTTTTTGAGTATATAGGTCTTATGAGCTAATAAAAGGGTCCCCTGGTTCTTGAGTATATAAGTCATATGAGCTCATAAAAGGGTCCCCTAGTTCTTGAGTATATAGGTCCTATGAGCTCATAAAAGGGTCCCCTGGTTCTTGAGTATATAGGTCCTGTGAGCTCATAAAAAGGTCCCCTGGTTCTTGAGTATATAGGTCCTGTGAGCTCATAAAAAGGTATCCTGGTTCTTGAGTATATAGGTCCTATGAGCTCATAAAAAGGTCCCCTGGTTCTTGAGTATATAGGTCCTGTGAGCTCATAAAAGGGTCCCCTGGTTCTTGAGTATATAGGTCCTGTGAGCTCATAAAAAGGTCTCCTGGTTTTTGAGTATATAGGCGCTATGGCAGTATGTTATTATTACTAGTAGTAACATAGTTGGGATTGTTGTGTGCCTAGGGCGCGACGGGAATGCAAGGAGCAACGGGGGAATCTGGGCCCGAAGGTCCTGTCGGCGCCACAGGTCCTCAAGGGCCCCAAGGCGTGCCGGGGTTCAACGGCAGCACGGGTCCCATGGGGCCGCAAGGACCAGACGGAGTCAACGGCTCCGACGGCGCCACTGGTGTGGTGGGGCCGAGAGGGGAAAAGGGGGACAAAGGAGACACGGGGGACCGAGGGGCCCCAGGGACGAGAGGAGAGTCTCCAACACCAGGTTCGTCTACATTGGTTTTCACTTCATCTTTATAACTAATTACTATTATTTTATTATATTTTAATTCATAGAATTGTTCAATTTGTACACCACATCATCCTCGCAAGCCAGGGATTTGACTACGTATACTACCCCTGGCAGATGTCCTATGCGTTGTATGGAAGTTAGCTGAATCAAACTCATAATTGACAAATACCCGCCCCAATTTGAAGACGGATAAACGACTTCTGGGAATCCCAATATATGATGACCCGTTCGCCCATTAGCACGAGCAGCTGAGCGGTTTTGTGTATTCGTATAATTGCTTCTACTTCCTAAACATTGCATGTAACACGAGCCACGGTTGGTTTAAATTAGTTTTATTATGACCACATGACCTGCCGAGATCCACTGATTTAGTGAGCGATTTCATAGGCTGAGCTTAAATTCAGAGTTTCGCTAAGCGATCAGAAATGCAATTTCAAATAAATAAGTCTTTTTTTTTACGGAAGGTATTTATAGTCTCAGATGATTTTAAAGCGATAGGGAGTTGATTCAAGATTTTGGGTGCAGGTACAAAAAAAGCACGTTTGCTGATATTAAGTTTGGTTTTCGGAACAAAAAGTCGTTGTGAAACAGATGATCTGAGATTCCTAGGGATATCGAAAAAACGAATGAGACTAAACAAATAGGATGGGTGTTGCGTAGAAAGGGTACGATATGTGATAGTGAAGGTAAAATACACGAATTTTAAATGGTATGATGCTAGCCTCGATTACCCGTCGATCTTCTGCGTTTCCTTTCGAAATCATATGGAATTTCATAAAAAAAGGGTCCAACCCTCCAAAAGAAAACTGAGCGCCGATGATAAAGTTGCGAATAAGCGTAGGTACGATGCATGTGAGAGGAAACGAGAATGTCAGCCTCACTGGCTAAAGCAATGCTCATGGCTCGAATACAAAAGTTCGTCTGCTGGCGCTGGCGTTACCGGTCACGCTGGCTTTGGCGGAGCCGCTGACCGGCGTGACATCATCATCACTGACAAGTGACATTGATGAGGACTCTGATGAGTCGGAGATGGATGAAGATGCATTTGCCCAATTCCTGAAATCATTAAACTGACACTGCCTGGGGACATTGTGGAGGACTCGAGGGTCGAGTCATGCGGCCGTTGACAACGTCCAGAACCTCGAGAACTAATTTAGTACTAATTGAATAAAATAGTTACATTGCATCGTCAATTATGAAATATATATGTATTTGTTAATTTATGTTTAAGGAGCATTGCTGGTCAACATACGAATTTGCATAAAAAGGTCGCATTTTGACGATGTCCACCAAAAATGGGGACTAGTGAGTTTTCATGGGGATGAATAATATATTAAGGCTACTAGTCCCCCTGGCGAGTGGGTTAAATTTCGACCCATGCTAGTTGCAGAGTGCGGATCATTATTGTGCTGCCACCTAGTGGATTGTTTTTAACTAGCAACCACATCACCTAACGGATTGTATTAGAACGCGGTGATCTCCACACGTGCGATTTACACGTACTAATCCACGGACCTACCTTTGGCACTGTGCTCGTTGTTTTCTAAAATCTTTGACGGACAAAACTGAAGTTAATGTACATGTACATTTACTACGTTTTCAAATTGTAATGTTATTTTTGGCATGGGTAATCAAAACATGTCTACTCTAAAGGCGTCGTCGTCAAGATCATTGTTGTTTTCATTGTCATCAACACCAAGGTCGTTGTCAACATCGACGTCATGATTGTTTTCGTCATCATTGTCGTTGTCCTCACTGCCTCAATTGTCACCATCGTCGTCTTCTTCGTTGTCGTCTTTGTCACTGTCATCATCATCACCATCATCATCTATACTGTCATTAACGTCGTCGTTGTCATCATCGTCATCATCAACAAAACAACGACAACATCAAGAACCATATCGTCTCTAATGTCATTCCTACTATTTCCTCGTTGTCGTCTTCGTCGTCGTCGTCGTCAGCTTTGTACTTATCACTGCATTCACCATTACAGCTGCTGTGGTGCAAGACGACTCTTTCTGGGCGAACAGCGACCTCATCAAATGGGTGTCCCTGTGGCTACTCATCGTCACCGTGCTGCTCCTGCTTATGTTCCTCTGCCTGCTCTGCCTGCTGAGTCGGCGCCGGGAGAAACAACGGAACCAACCATCCAGCTACAGCCCAAAAAAGGTGGAGCGCGGTCTCTCCGATAGCAGCTCGCTGAAACAGGATAACCCGCCAGAGTCCCCGGGTCCCGACAGTCCTACCTGGATCGCCAACATGCGCGCGGACGAGACCACGGAATACGAGAACGAGACGATCACACGAGATCCGTTGAAGAAGCAGAAAGACCGGAATGGAACGGCAATCTCGCAAGGAGATATTTCGACGGACGAGATTAAAAACTACTGAGAACGTGCAACATGTGTGTTATATTGAAGGAAACTGCGTTCAAAGCTTCGCTTACCACTGACAGTAAATGTTGTAAGAAGATTATCGGGAAGTGTTGTGTGGACATATACCATCGAAATTGGGCACAACCCAATTGTGGCGCTAAATTCCACGTCTCAGACAATAGCGGCGACGACCTGTGGCTGTCTTTCAGTAATTGCGAAAAGTGATGCAATGTGCCAATGTCATCGATACTTATGGCGACGTCGATGGTAGGACTATGTACGGACAGTGAACAGAACAGCACAGAGCAACGAAAACGTACTGCAAAACACAACAATGCATGTGTGTATTTAGTTGCTGCGCCTGAAAATCTGGTGCAATAACTCATTTGCTGTGCAAATTGGCATTTACACTACGAAAGGACGATGTATTTGATTCTGGGCATTCCTGGGATAACAATATTGTCGCACGACCTTTGCGCAAACATTGGAACAAGATACGATGACAGCCATAAATAAAAGCGTCATCGTTTGATATTATGTTTCCAAAGGCGTGGGTTCAGTTATGGTTGTAGATCATTTACTGATATTGATGCCATTCATCTGGGGAACGTAATTTTAAATATGTGCGTTCATTCCAATACACTTCATCCTTAACAACGCAAAACAGTTGGTTGAATCTACTGCTGTGGGGAGACTGAGGATTATATAGAGTGATCAGCTTGGCGAACGACACGCAATATAGCCAGTTCTCTTCTAGAGTGAGACCGACCAACCAAAGAATTTCCAACATCAAATCACGGGTTCAAATCGCTGGGACATTTGAATGATACTGCTTGCCGTTGAACGGGTCACCTCCTTAATATCGGAGGAAAATTACGAACGATCAAAACTTAACTTACTTATTCTATATAATGGACACTACTCGTCTCCTGCCAATACAGGCAACTTACACGGAGAGGTTCCAATAAGTAAATATTTATGTAACATATGCAATGTATAGAGTGGTTTTGATATAATAATCGTTTAGGTGCTGATGATGTAGTGGTTTCGTAAAATCTGCATTCAATTGTGTATAATATAATGTGTATAGCTATCCGCCAAAATACAAACAGCACACTAACTTATATACATTTTACTCATGACACATTACCATGTATGGTAATATACGACATATTACCATATATGGGATGTGACCATATTTGACAACCAATGGGCGTAACGTGCAACTTAATTAGATTGTAAACAACTACGCACGAGAAGGATTGACTTAAACCAACAGTTGCACGAATTGTTTATAGATATGTATTCGTTCACTAGCAAGGTGTGATTGAATGCGGTGCATGTTGGGAAGACAGTTAGATGTGATCGATGCATTGTAATGAAGAATATGACGATAATTATTATTATTATGTTTCTATATAATGTGTATGCAATAATAATACTATTGTCGATCGGAAAAGGTGATGGTTTAAAAGAAACTTAACATCACAATCTAATTGGTAAGTTCACTTAAAATATTAGATTGTGATGTTAAGTTTCTTGTTAAGTGCACTTAAAATATTACAGATATCGTAACGACATTTGCACTAGTAATGCAGTGCAATTAATTGCATAAGCGGAAGTAACTAACGACAATAGTATAATAATAATAACTATAAAATAATTTGAAGGGGGAACTGCACATAATAATATTATGATAATCATAAATTTGTGTTATTTTCATACCGTTTTTAACCGGCTGCTGCGGTTTTAGTTATAATTATTACCCGACAGTTTCTATAACTTAACATCTGGTTAACTATCTCTCATTTGGACTGATTGTACTGGAAATATTAAAATGTATATACACTGTTATTTTTGTGCATTGCTTAACTGTCGGATTGAATTAACAACCACCAGTTGATGTAGTAATATACAGCGTTAATATGTTTAATCACCGACTACTGCTTAACTGTCGGATTGAATTAACAACCACCAGTTGATGTAGTAATATACAGCGTTAATATGTTTAATCACCGACTACTGCTTAACTGTCGGATTGAATTAACAACCACCAGTTAATGTAGTAATGTACAGCGTTAATATGTTTAATCACCGACTACTTTTTTGACGGATACAGTTTGCAAACCAGGTTTGAACAAATGATAGTCCAGTAGAAATTAACGAAGACCCCGACATTTTGGTTAAAACGCCATTTTTTGTTTTAAGGTAACCAGTATGGTTTCCTGAACTTAAAATAAAACCCAACCAAAATCAACCCTGAGGAACTTTGTTTTTACCCCAAACCTTGTTTTGGTGTGTTTCGGTCCAATTTCGAAGTAACACTTTTTGTTTGCGTTTGTTAATAATATTTGTAACTGTTTCATTTATTGATTAATATGCCTGTAATTATATATATACTGGTCTATTAAGCCACACATTAGTGATGGCGTTTATTTAATCAAGTAATTAACCAATTAATTAGTAATATATTTCTTGTATAGCCCTCCGTCCCAACGTCGTTCTGGGATTTAATTAACATCATAACTAAGATCACATAAATGTCACTTATACCACAAACAATGAATGGTGTAGCATCCAAACTTGAATATAACTAGGAGAGATCATATATGTCCTACCTGTAATCTTCTAATACATCATTTGTTAAACATCATTATCAGCATTGTCATCGTCGTCACTGTCGTGTAGCTGTACAAGAGTTGGTCCGTTTGTGCACTGTCCTTGACATCTGTAGTGGACGCTACAGACAACACGCTTCTTAGAGCAGTTGCAAGACACACACAAGTTATCTTGGCGCTTGCAAGAGTAATGGAACCCTTGTAGATGTTCGGGTGCTGGTTCTTTGTTTGTGATGACGGGCAATACTGAGTGTGCGTCACAGTGGAAGCCATATTTCTTTCTGTCCAATACCGTATTCAGATTAACCTAAGTAGAAACCTGTAGGTGCACTCTGAGTGAATGGAAGTAGCATGCTCGACTTGTCGGTGGCATTATTTCAATGGCGACATACTTTAATGACATTATGTGCATGTATCGTAGATGGTCGAGACTTACGTTTCAGTTGCAATTTGGTGTAAAACGAAACCATATACCGCTCCTCAGCTGTTGCAATGTCGGCGCTCGATGCAGTGTTACTGCCGAATATGGCAACGGGTGTTCTCAGCTCTGTTGAAGATCCTAGAACTTTCATGTGTTTGACTTTTCCAATACCGTAGATGGCTAACGTTGTGTCACAGACAGACATAGCGTGTATAAATGACAAGCACTTACACATCTCCTTTCCGAGAGCATGTTGACTAGCGCTGATACTGATTAGTTTTTGCTTGGTTTGCATGTAAATAGTGGACTTCTCAGGCGCATGGTAAAATAGGATTACAAACAGATATGTATCATCACAACGGCCACATGCATTCTCGTGGGATTCTGCAACTTCTAGGGTACATTTCGCAATTGTGGTAACCGCATCTCCTTCCTCGCCAGCGTGACGCACCTCGATACCTTCTTTAGCAGGGGTAATTAATGACTTGCTGTTTGTTGTGCTTGTTTGAGAAAAAAAACTACATTTGTCTGAAGGCGCTGGAGTGTTACATCCAACCAACACATCAGCGGAAAGGATCTTGCCCAATTTGCGTCGCTTCTGTACGGGTTCCTTGGTCGTGAGCACTTCATAGGTGTCGAACAATACGAACCAGGCCTTATCGTGTGCTGCCAAGTGGAGAACATACATCACATCAGATGAACACACTTCATGAAAGGCACCTGTCTTTGGCCAGGGCATCTGATGCAGAACGGTACATCCATCCACAACATTTTATCATTGCAGACGACATGGGGATCAAGGCTTCGCATTGTGCCATTATCGTGGAATAAAGCTCCGTCGACAACATGCACACTTATTTTCCATCTTTCAGTCTGACAGTTTTCCTCATAACTGCGTAGGTTTTCACTTGGTCTGACTTCCTGAGAACGATGTCTCCGTACTTCTGATCTGTGATATTCTGGTGGATTTTCATTCCAATATCCACAGCTTGGTGTACATTGACTCTCTCAACAGCTATGTCCCCAGTAGCAAAATTTTGCAGGTGCTCGTCATTGTCGATGGAAAATTGGTTGCGACTTCCCAGAAAGGTCAGGAATTTGGCCAGATCAATGTTGTCCTGTTTGATGCGGTAGTGAGTTTGATAATCGTAACCTCTCGAGGTCGCACATACATTCAAATGCAACAGCCTGGTTTGTTGCCTGAGATGATTTAGTCACATTTTGAGGCGGTGTAAGTCTTTCCACATTTTCCATGGACATAATGATCACCTGCATTATTGAATTGTTCACCCAAACCCATCACCTCGTAGTTTTGACACCGCCACCAATGAATCTGTCCCTTACTTTCTAAGTTTAGCCATTAAGCCACCACTACCTTCTTGACAAATGACACATTGCTCCATATCAGTGACCCATTCCTGAAAAAGATGCATGGCAATTTTCTAGGCAATCTTCATAATATGACTATGTGTACTATAATTATAGGTAATAATGTTCAACAACAGTTGCTAACTTTACACAATTACTCAAACAGAGATTTCGGATTTAAAATGCTATCTGACTAACTATGATTTTTTCACTAATAAATCCACCAAGATCTACCGTTACGCCTTGGCTACAAAATTATGAACAATGTCATGTTTGGCTTTCCATACCACACATTTTCAAATCGCTCAAGCACAAATGCATAATGATCCGTAGCAATCATTACATAAATTTAATATAACTGTTTTAACAACCTGTAAGCAAGTAATTAATACAATAGCTGTTATTTATATAGAATATAGATCCATTGCGTAAATTGTCTTGTGGGGATTTACGAAAACGGTTTGTTCTAGGCCTATGTGATATTATCGGTCATCTTTGGATTTTAAAACATTGGCTTTCGATGCACAATGTCAAGATCTAATCTTGTGGCAAACACTCATTTTTATATTAAGGAATTAATGGAGATATAAAATACAAATCAACACAAGTATCCTAACGGTTAACTTGCCGGCCAGTGGAAGCCAGTGCGCCAAAACGCATTTACATCTACGTATGGACAGCCAATAAAAATAAAATGTTACAAAAAGCGACTGACAGGGTACGTATATTGTTCATGACAAAAATCGAGGTTCCCCAGGGTTGATTTTTTTGTAGAAGTTCAGGAAACACTACTGGTCATCATAAAGCAAAAATTGGCTTTTTAACCAAGATGTCCGGATTTACTTGTGTATATATATATATATATATATATAAAATATTTATTATATATATATATCTATAATATTATATGTATGCATATATAATTATATATGTATATATATATATATATATGAGATTATAAATGTTTTGGTAAAACACACACTAATCGCAAAACACAATAGGTTAATCGGGCTAGGATTTCGATACTGATTTAGTGTAGCCATCTGTCAAGCTACCAAATATATTTATATCAAACGATTCGTGTGTCACCATCTACTGGTTCGTTCATTATCACGTTTTGTCTGAAACAAAAATATATATTCAAACGTTATAGAGCAGTATGTACAGGTACGAAAAATACCCGGAAATCCATTTTAGTGGATACGAAAAATGCGGGTGTACAACTGGAAATTAAATGGTAATAGACCTAGATTTCTATCACAAAAATAACAACGTCATTTCTTCGAAACTTCTGTTGTGAGGCGTGGGACGTTTAGGTACACGGGGGACTGTCCGCCGAAAGGCTGGAAGTCTGACACGTATTGCATATCAATGTATAGGCGTCGGAACGTGGCGAATACTGGGGGAGGGGCTGAGGCTCACCAGAACCCAATAATTGCACCCCTGTTGAGTCTCACAAAAAATCCAACTGTACTCGCTTTGAGGCTCACCAAAACACCCGCTATCCCGGTTCCGACACCTTTTTCGTTCGCTAGATGGCGATATATGAATAATGATACTAAACGATTCACCAGAGGGCAGCATATGATAAATCCTTCGCCGACAGACAACCATCCATGTTAACTATTATTTTCTCGATACTTGGCAGACTACCACTAATGTAACCGCTGCCACAAGAACTGGCATAATGACAGTCTGTTTTATTATTGCAAGAAGGATTTTTATTATAGTGAACGCATCAATATTAATACTAATTAAAATCGCGCATATATTGGTGCTGTTTTCAGACGAGAGTCCAAATTAAGCCACAAACGAGAACACAAATAATGCACGAGTACGACAGCCGAGATGAACACGAAAGAAGCGTGCACGCAACGTCAAGGAATGCAAACAGTAGTAGGTTATGAAAGCTGGTTTTAAAATAATATCGCATTGCTCTTCATTTGTTCCGATCTTTGTTATTTTCAAAGAGCAATTACGTCCAAGGATTGGTAGGGGTTTTGTATATGGAGCGGTTAAGATATGAGATATTCTAGCATCTTCGTTGTTCTCCCGCTATAGAGTATATATATATATATATTATACATATATATACTCTATAGCGGGAGAACAACGATATATATATATATACATTCTAGTTCATTCCATTTCCTCTTGACAACATTTTGAATGTTTTACCTTTTGGATAAAACATGTAAAAATAACTGTAAAAGCGAGGGAAAAGTCACTCAAGCCAATAAATAATGTGTCGCCAAGTCTGTCCCGTTAATGCAGGTTTGCTTAGAGATGAATTGCTGACAGGTAATTGGGTTTTGTCAGAATAACGTTTTACTTGCGCGCATTGGTTGGGAGAGGACGGAGAGAATTTAATACTGTGGCTATGGATTAGTCGGTTTCTAGAAACATTCGTTGGCGATAGGGTAGTTATTTTGGAAATTCTTCGAAACGATAGTTACATCTACGTCGCAGAGAAAATGTAAACTGACACCTCATTTCTAAACATCGTTACGCATATCATACATGTGGTAAACCAATTGTCACCTTCCGCGGATACATCTGTGTGGATTTTATTATATTCCCAGCAAACATAATGTCATACTGTGTTACTGTAGTTAATGCAGTTAATAATGTACATCTAGTAATAAATTGAACCCACATAAACAGTTCATCACCGCACATGACGGGCGTTACCCATTGACATACGCCTTAATCATTTATCACTCACACATTATGCAGTTTGTGCTTTCTCCGGTGAAACAAATTCAATTATTTGCGGCACAGTTGTGTTGTGGAATTCATTATGAAGCAGTATTACGCAATTCACTTCTAGTCGGGGGCTTAATCATAAAATTGTTCACATCGTTCTACAAGCACCATTTTGGACCAGTACTAGATATAGCCATGACATCTAATTTTTACGGCGGGAGCCAACCTGGGTTCCTGCTGTGGCGGCCATATTTGAGAAATCCAAGATGTCTGCCGTCCAGAGAAAGACTGTGCAATAACTTGAGAACAAAAAGTAGTAAACCCATAAATGATACCGCTTTTTAGGGATTTTCGAGTATGGAGAATCCATTTCCGGTGTTAGTTTGCTGATTTTAAGTCGAGGTCACGTGATAAAGTCACATCCAAGGTAAGTTTTGCTCAAAATATATATATTTTCAGCCAAAAAACGTACTATATCAAATATTCACCTTTCTGGTGTCATTTTCATCTAAAAATGTCTTAGGTGGACAATAGATGAACCTAGAATGAGCTCTGGATACAGGTATCTTCAATCAAGGTCAAGGTTAAATTTGCCCATAAATGCGTAAAACCCCATGTATCTGTTGATGATTCAATTGATTACTGCGTGAGCAAAGGTTTATATATTTATTATAATGTTGGAACCAATATTGAAAGGGGAATGGCGAGGTCATATACTCAAGGTCAAAGTCAAGAACAGTGATAATTTATTATAGACATTTTTCATTACGTACAACTGGGAATGTAACCCACTCCATAATGCATGAACGATGCTAGTATTCTAGAAATAGCAATTACATGTCAATTGGATACACACAATTCAAATTCAATTAATGTACCTAAAAACGTACAGCGATATTTTACTTATTCACTCTATTCATATAATCAGGCAATCTCATCCGTCTATCTATCTACCCATCCATCCAATAGTAGTAGTTCAATTGTTCACATCGTTGTCATCATTGTTTAGACAGCCACACTCGCACTGGACAATGCTGTGCATCGAAGACCTGCCTTGCAGCATTTGCAATTCCCCTTGCACGCTTTCGTGCAGCTGCAGTTTAGGACCAGGGCACAAGCTTTACTTGCGTCGGCGAGAGTGGTCCAGAAAGGGAGCCATTGCTTGCTGCGTCCATCCTGTTCCCACCCCCTTTGACCAAAGACAGGGATTGCCTGGTGGCACGTGGTTGACTGCTTCCAGATGAAACTGGCTTGAAGCAAGGATCTCTTGACATGCTCGAAGAGAGCGGCCTGGGTCGGCGGCATATTGTCGAGTGAATGACTGCCATTGGAGAAGAGATGATGCCTAGCATCGTTGACAGTTGCAGAACCACACGTCCTGTTGTATATGAGCACAACGAATCGCTCGATTCGTTGCATGTGAACAGATTCCAGAGTGAAGGACTCCGGACCTTCGGTCAGCGAGACCATCGTCTATGTAAGTCCTGTTGTACTGTTTCATGCAGCCCATGTCGTCGTCTTGCCGCAACCGAGAAACTGAGAGGTCGTGTCACAATCCGTTATGGCGTTAAAGCTGGGAGTGGATACTGCGCGCCGGGATATCTCTGTATTTCTTGCCGCTACCAAAGCCAATCCAAAGCTCTAAAAGTCAAGTTCTACAAAGAAAGAGACGGCAAGAACAACGATGTCGGTGTCGACAGTGCGCAGTAATGCTTTCTCATGTCCCTGGGATGAGACATGACCAAGATGCAGGATGAAACGCGTATCTGCCTCTGCGTGGTTGCAGGGCTAGAGTGCCGACACATGGAACGGCTTGTTGGAGAGCACCACCTCAGACTCTGAGCTGAGGAGGAGTCTTCCATCCATGTCAGTCTTGACTAGCTGTATACTGATAAAGGAAAATAGCTCCTTTTTGTTTTCTACATTTTTCAAGTACGATTGCCAGTCCCTTTTGGGGATGGGAGTGCAACCGTCGCCATCTGGTTCGACTCGAGTACGCGCACCTTACCCACGCCGCTGCTGTGCCAGTGATTTCAGGCTATGTTCAGGGTAGGTGTCCCAGACTGCTTCGACGCGTTCAACCGCCACGGTCAAGTGAGCTTTCAGGAAAGGCACAAACTGTAGGTGTACATACTCAGCGATGTTGCCGCTCTGGTCGAATGCACCATATGGATGACGGCAGCCATATCGACCATTTGAACTGTCGCTTGTCTCGCTGGATTGACGCGGCAAGTTGGCGCGTTTATGCACACTAGGGTGACCGACTTGGTCCCAGCTTTGAGCGAACTTCGGTCGGATAGAGAAGGAAGCTCTCGCTGGTTCTTAAATTTGAAGAATTCGGCCATATAAGCGTCACCTGGTCTAGCCGTGTCTTTACGTATTCCTCATGAAGGACCTGACCAACCTCATGCATTTTGGACAGGGATCCGGCTACTTCATGCTCCATCACATCAAGTGTATCAAGAGCGACGAACTCGTGTCCTGTGGCTAAAAAGGGGTTTCCCATTCCGGTCACCACCTTCATGAAAGACTGCCCGTCATTCAGAAACATAGATTGCAGGCTACATGCCTCTTCGTGGTGACCAGTTGTTGCTGCCGTAAGTTTGTGAACACTCTCGAACTCTTCATTCATTCTGACGCAATCTGGACCAGCCAACATGTACAATGTTATGGCGTCTGTGTCATCATACAGGTCAGAGGCTCCACCAGTGCCCTGGACTACTTTGTTCATCTGCTCGTGGGATTGATCTTTTGCCATGAGGCTGAAATTGTGCTCGGATTTTTGGACCAAGAAGTTTCCCTTGAGGTACTCTGCATACACCGTTGGCTGCTTCACTGCGAGCTCGACCATGTCTCTGACGTGAATCGGCAACAAACGGGCGCAGTTGGAGTGGTCACAAATAACGAACCACGCACATAGCTCATCGCACACCTAAACATAGAGAAATAAATCACTCTCTCTCTCTCTCTCTCTCTCTCTCTCTCTCTCTCTCTCTCTCTCTCTCTCTCTCAACGAGTGAGCGCACACAGTGTTATAGATGCAATGGGCCGAATCGGCATCATTGGTATGATGCTGTATGTATTGGTATCTGGGCCGAACAGGAGTTCCGGTTCCGGTGGCCCGTTCGGTTGGCTGTTAAAATCCGTTAAATGCCTTCGGTCACACGTTTCGTAATATGACACAAGCCAGTCACATACACAAGGATTTGGCGACGAGTATGGGATGGAAAACATCCGTGAACTGTCGACATGCAGCGGGCGGAACAAATTCGGTGAGCCCGTTCCAATTCTAAGAATGTTAGTAGATAAGAAGGCCACCGCCGCTGAATCGCCACTGGCGCAGTCGAAATTGACAGCTGCCACGTGCTTCGCAAATTTCACATGGCTGCTGGCGTGCACTTCTGGGCGTGATGACAATTGACAAGATACATTGACACTGGTAGTTCAGTTCAGCAGGAAAATAAAATAAAGTTGATTCTTCTTATATGGTGGATAGTAGGCCTATTCACTACAGTTCCAAGTTATAACAGAGGTTCTGCGAACTTTGTCGTTGATTGAACTATAGTTGTTGAAGTGCTATAATCAACAATATAGTTACCGGTATTATCGGCTCTATAAAGGAATTTTAACCAGGCCATGATAATTGGCAGCCGTACAAGCGACGACTTGATGCGTGGCTGAGAGTAAATAAAATAGCGGAAGATCAAGCAGATGCATGTTGCTACAAAAATGCTAAATGCTTCAGCTGTAATAAGATTGGCCATGTCGCAAAGGCCTGCGACAATAGAGGTAGCTCAAAGACAAAGTTCCGCGGTAGTTACAGATAGAAACGTAGTGGTAGAACCAATCACATCAGCAATGAGGATGATGAAACTATGTTTGAAATGAGCGATGTTTCTTCAGTAAATGTTCTTGGTAGTGACGAACTAAAAGTCGAAGTAGACGTCAATGGTACGCCAATCTCTTTCACTGTGGACACTGCGTCTTCGGTGTCCATCATTAGCGAAGAAACTTACACGAAGTTCTTCCAGCCTGTCGTGTTGAAGGACTCTACAGCAAACTTGAGAGGGTACAGAGGACATTCTATTGAAAGTCTTGGGGAAATTACCGTGAACGCCAAGTACGGTGGACAAGAATGCCAACTGGCATTACTTGTAGCCGAAGGGAGTCTCTTTTTGGGCGAAACTGGATGGAAAGGATTAAACTCAACTGGGAAGAAATACTTCATGTCGAACGCAAATGTGATCGCAGTTCGGAGAGACTCCTTGAGAAATACAAAGATGTTTTTGTAGACGGGTACGGTGAAATGACGCCATTCAAAGCACACATCACATTGAAAGTTGACGTGGCTCCAATATTTCATAAAGCGAGACCTGTACCATACTCTTTGCACGAGAAGGTCGACAAAGAGGTCGACAAGCAAGTTGCTGCGGGCATCTTGAAGAAGGTCGAACGAGCGGAGTGGGCGTCGCCGGTGGTGATTGTTCCTAAACCAGTTGGTGACGTCCGCATCTGCAGTGATTACAAGGTATCGATCAACGTTGTGTAGAACACACCCTATCCTCTACTAACCGCTGATGATATTTTCACTACATTCGTTGGTGGTAAGGTATTTACAAAAATTGACCTCTCAAACGCAATCAATCAGCTGAAAGTAGATGTGAATTCGAGACCCTATCTGACAATAAACACGACGAAGGGTCTATTCCAACCAACAAGACTGCCGTATGGAATCAAGACAGCGCCACTCGTGTTTCAGAATGTGATGGACCAGGTAATGCAGGGAAACCCATGTGTCTGCTGTTACATTGATGACATACTCATAACAGCTGGTTCTGAGATAGAACATCTTCAGAGACTGGAGACTGTACTTCAACAGCTTGAAAAGCACGTAATCCGAGCGAAGCGTGCTAAATGCAGCTTCTTAACGAATGAAACCGAGTATTTAAATCACAGGATTGATGCAATCGGGATCCATCTAATCGTAGACCGAGTTGAAGCAATCAAGAATGCCAAAGTGCCAGAAAACATGACTGAGTTAAGACAGTATCTCGGTATCGTCAACTACTATGGCAAGTTTCTAAAACAATTGTCTACTACCTTATCTCCATTGCACAGCCTACTGCGAGCTGATGCTGGGTGGCTGTGGACACCTGATTGTGACGCGGCAGTTAAGACGATCAAGGAGTAGTTAACAGGTGACAATGTGCTGGTGCATTACGATCCGAACAAAACATTGGTGTTGGCATGTGATGCCTCTGCACACGGGGCTGGTGCAGTATTGTCGCACATTATGGCAGACGGCACAGAGAGACCAATCGCTCACGAACATTGATGACAAGCGAACGTAATTATGCTCAAATTGAAAAGGAAGCTCTGAGCATAATTTATGGGGTGAAGACATTTTACAAGTTTGGTCGAAAGTTTAGCCTCATCACTGACCATAAACCTCTCACGACCATTCTCGGGCCAAAGAAAGGGGTTCCGACGCTTGCCACTTTGAGACTTCAGAGATGGGCACTCATCCTAAAGACGCACAACTGTAACATCACGTACCGTCACTTAGAGGAACACGGCAATGCCGATTTTCTGAGTAGAGCACCAACTGGTGTTGGTAGAGAAAACCTTGAACTTGACGTCAACTACTTCACGTACGAGAACGAGTTGCCAATCACAGCTAAGGAAATCGGTGCATCCACGAGAAATGACCCAGTCTTGTTAAAGGCGAAGGACTTCGCCATGCAAGGTTGACCAAGCAAAGTTGATGCGAACTTGGAGCCATATCATAGACGACGTGATGTCAGTGTCAGTTGATCAAGGCTGTGTGTTGTGGGGGATGCGAGTGATAATACCAGAACGTCACCAGTCCGCGTTACTGCGACTACATGAAGACCACTTTTAGTTTGGGATGTTAGGGCATTATGGGGACTGTTTGGTTCAGATTCTTCCAAAAGCACAAAATTTGACCCACACGTCGACCATACCATACTTTTTCGATTTTTGACGAGCGCCAAGATGGGCGCCCCACGGGGCCGCCATATTGGCGAAATCCAATACGGCCGCAACCCGGGTTAAAGGTCAATCGTAATAAAAAAAGGGCTAGAATCATGAATAGTACCACTTTTTAGGAGTTTTCGGGATCGGGGAAACCGATTCTGATCTTATTTCGACGATTTGAGGTCAAGGTCAACCCTCAAGGTTACCCTCAAGGTCACGTTAAAGGTAATTTTAGATTAGCAATTGTTATTGGAGGTACAGGAATCGTCATAATTATACTTGAAACCACTCTTTAGTTTTTGGGTGTCTAGTTTTCGCAACACATGCTATATAGT
Source organism: Paraescarpia echinospica (assembly GCA_020002185.1). Classification (NCBI taxonomy): domain Eukaryota; kingdom Metazoa; phylum Annelida; class Polychaeta; order Sabellida; family Siboglinidae; genus Paraescarpia; species Paraescarpia echinospica. The sequence continues at coordinate 62,112,810 of CM034536.1, forward strand.
ACAACTCGTTGGTAGAAAGCGACGAGTCGGTGAAGCCCCCTGCCGAGATCAGCGTCTACTCTTCCCAAACAAGGCCGCATCCGCATCTTCAATGAAGCACGCGATGGATCGAGCTGACGATGCAGGGCACTGAGTTCCTCAACCCGGGCCAGACCAGCGTTCTCGGCGCAGATCAGCCACTGTATTCTATCATCAAACTCATCCAATAATACCCCGACTTCGCGCTATATGTGCAAGAATGTGACGAACTTTGCGGCTGGTTTCAAGTCCTGGACCAGCGCGCTGGCTGCCGGTACATATATGTGACATGGTCGAGCTAGCCGAGAAACACCCTGAAGTACATGCTGAATTCACGAAGGGCAATTTTGTTGTGCAGAAATCAGTTAGAAAGTTCAGCCCGACGGCCAAGGACCAAGCCCATGAACAGTCCAACAAAAGCCTCCAGGTGCATGGCGGAGCGGCTGGTCTCTATGAGAACCCCGAGGCCCTTACACTGTTCATGCTGGCCGGACCTGACTGCGCGCGTTTGGTTGAGGAGTTCGAGGCCGTCCACGACCCACCATCGTCATCCACCGCTCATCACGAGAAAGGACACAGCTTGCAAGTCAAGTTTCGAAAGGATGTACTATCGTTCGTCGAGGAGGTAGGACAGCTGGGCAACCCTTTTCTTGCTACAAGTCAGGAACTTGTAGCGCTCGATACACAGAATGTCATGGGACAGGCCGTCGCTACCTCTCTATCTCAAATCCGTGAAGCTGGCCAAGCCCTTCACGCAGCATACGTCATGGCAAAGGCTCGAAAAGGCCTCAGTACCAGTATCTGATACCATCACGCGGAACGGCATGCTAACCTTCGCCAACCGACCTGACCCCAAGAAAAAAGGTGTGGTGGTGTGCAGAGGCAGAACATGACCTTAGTCACGCAACTTTTCCTCTCATTCCAGTCGCGTCCCGATGCCGACATGACAGACTTCTTTCGGTTCGAAAATCAGAAAGAGCCATCGAGCATGGCGGATCGAGGGTCGCTGCGATCTGGGACGAAGTCCGACATTCTTCAATGCCTCAATGCACCCACTCGCCGCGCAGCTGCTGCCAAACAAGCCACGGTCGTGGTGTCGGACATGGCGGCAGTGATCCACATGGTGCGCCCCACAACAGCAAAGACATTCAGCGAGTACGTGCCGCTCCATATCGTACCATTTCTGGAGGCCCAAATGAAGAGTGGTACCCAACGCATCAACACCGTATGGGATAATTACCCCGAGGAAAATAACCTCAAAGCTCTCATGGCCCACGGACTAGGGTCGGTGATGGTAGCACTCCAATCCCGAAGCGTGTATGGAACAGCGGCTTCCTTCAAAATGAGGAGAACAAAAAGGAGCTGTTCTCATTCACCAGCACACAGATCTCCAAGACTGGCATGGAGAAAAAAAGTACCGTGACATTCCAGTCCATACCATCTACTCCGATCTCAGTTCGTCGAAATCCTTGGTACTACCTCTCTTCCACAGCCTAATGGGGTGCGACACGACTTCACAGTTTCTTGGATGTAGCAAGAAGACAACCTGGGCAGTGTGGACCAGCATACCGGACCTCACCGATCCACTAATGGCTCTCACGCAAGACCCTGACATCTTCAGTCTCGGGTGCACATGCAGCGGACTGAACGCTTCATCGTACTCATGTACAACAAGGGGTGTGGTGCAGCCGGTGTCAACGAGGCCAGGCATCGCCTCTTCACCAGTGGAAGGAGATCGCTGGAAAACATCCCACCTATACAAGCCGCGCTGTTCCAGCATGTGAAGCGAGCGCTACTACAGGCGAGTTTCTACTGGAGTCAGGCCACCTCGTTCCAGCAGGAAATCCCTGACTTCAGTGAGTGGGGCTGGCACAAAGATGGCACTAGTACATGGCAACCACTATGGACCACTCTCAGCGACGCTTCAGTGGCATGTGCCATTCTCTTGCACTGCGGCTGCATCAAGGCATGCACGGGAAGGTGCAAATGCAACCGCGCCGGTGTCAGATGCACGGCCCTCTGCAAATGCGAAGGCGCGTGGTGATGACCAGTAGTACTTATTGCAGAGATCGTATAGGTAGTAATAGTAATCATTGGTAATGATTGGTATGAGAACAAATGGTGAAACATACAAAATGTCCACCATACCACCCAGCCAGCAATGGGCAGGTGGAAAGAGTTGTACAGATCTTGAAGTCAGTGTTACACAAACACACACTGTATAACAAGTCTGGTGTTTCGGAAAGTCAGAGACTGCAGAGATTTCTGCTAATGAAATGAAATATATTAGACCAATAATTACAAATACATATTATAATAGAGTATATACAATCAGTCAGGAGACTCCCGTTAAGGCATTTAAATGTCGCTGTCATGAGAGCCACCTTAAATAATAATCTACTAATAATAGTATATTTAGTAAGTAATTTCACGGGTAATACATGAACATGTCATCGAAAAAACTATAATGAAAATACACCCAGTAGCTGTCATATATATATGTATATATATATATATACATATACATATATGTATATAAGTCTATATATATATACATATATATATGTGTGTACATATACGCATATAATGAGACATTATACAAATCACACAATGCACCAACAGACATTACAATACATTTTAGTTAATTATCTTCCACATATATAACAGTTAATAATTACAAGTATTCTGATATCTTTCGGTAATGTATCTTTTGATATAGGTGGAGAATCCATGGATACTGTGTGTGAATATTTTTATTAATAATGATATCGGGACAATTATTGAATAGCTTTGCTATGCTGAATCTGATGTTTCTTTTGGCGAAATCATGATTTACTCTAGGGATAAATACATTTGTGTATGCCCTAGTACCGTGCTGATGGCGCTGGGTATTGAATAAGAGTAGGTTTTGATTGAAATAATCAGGCAGCTGCTTGTTGAACAATTTTGTCATTAAGCTTTAAGAGGTAGTCTCTTAAAAATTGGTTCACTATGAGCCAGGTAATCACTAGAAGTTATAATTCTAAATGCCCTTTTCTGTAGTTTGATACTTTTATTATTTAGGTTACTTTGAGATCCCCATACCAACACTCCATAATTGAGGTGGCATACGATTAGAGAGTTATAGATTGTTCTCAGGATGTTGATTGATAGGATATGTTTGAGACTATTTAACACTCCTATTATTTTGGATATTTTGAAGTCAGTGCATCAATATGACTAGCCCAATTTAAATGTTTGTTAATAGTGATACCGAGAAAATTAAAATTATCTACATATTCAATATTTGATTCAGCTATTCGAAGGAGAGGAAGCTGAACCTTTTTTGTGGCATATGAAATATCATGGCTTTTGTTTTCTTAATATTTAGTGAAAGTTTATTCACTTTGAGCCAAATACTTATTTTTTCTAATTCACTGTTTAGTCATTCTTTGTAAATATCATGGTGTCCATTCGAATTTAGTGTAGTGAATAATGTGGTGTCATCTGCAAACATTATGAACTTAAATGAATTACTAGAACGGATAATATCATTCATATATATTATGAACAATAAAGGACCCAATTTTGAGCCTTGGGTTACACCCATTGTTATATCGGCTTCTGACGATTTAGCGTTATTAATCTGAACAAACTGTTTCCTGTTCGATAAGTAGTTTTTGCAAAATTCTAACGCTGAATTTGTAAACCCATAAAATTGTAATTTAGATAACAAAATATTATTGTCAAGGGTGTCAAACGCTTTTGACAAATCAAGGTACACATTGATTGGAGTCATACCTTGATCAAGTTCCTGAGATATTATGTCGATGAGTTCAAGTGCAGCTAGTTGAGTGGAGTATTTTTCTCTAAAACCATAATTTTTTATTGTCCATTGTAATATAAATTATGAGATGAGAAGTACAAGTGAATTTGACAAATTCTTATTTAATCCTTATTGCTTAAATAATGCTTATTGAATTTGATCGTACGTACTGGCAAATGTTTATTTTTTGCCCTGGATATTACTTCATTAAGAATGTTGAGATTGTCAGTTGGAATCGCAAGGCTAGTTGTGTTTAGCATGTAACAAATACCTGCATTATTTATGTCCGTTTTAAATCTATCTATCGATGCTATATTCCAAGTTTGGGTTCTAATTGATTTGGTGGCATTTACATGCTTTGGCTCAAGATAATCTAAAAATATGAAGTATGGTAGGTGATCTGATATTGTGTTTATTAATACATCAGCAGTTGCCTGTGAGAAGCTGTGTGATAGCTTACATAGGAAATTATCTATAAGCGTACAGTTTCTATTCGAAAGCCTGGTGGGTAGTGTAATTTTTGGGAAAAAACCTTGAGCAACAATAGAATCAAAATATTCATCAAATATTGCATTTTCTTTAATTTGCAGTAAATCAATATTGTAATCACAAGCAATGATGACTTCACTTTTACATTTTTGAAGATGATCAAGTAATGGGATAAATTCATTAATAAATGTCTGACATGTTTCGTTGTTACGCCCGGGTGGTCTATATATATTTCCTAATATAACGTTTTTGTCAAGTTGCTTTCCTGTAATTTCAATAAATTGTCCTTCCCACACTTGTGAATTCTGATAGATGTTTATTGAATTATAATCATATTTGTTGCATAGGTAAATGGCTAAGCCTCCATGCGCGGTACATATTTTACCTTGCGAAATTAGAGTGTAACCATTAATCAGAAAGCGTGATGTATCTGAATTATCTGATAGCCACGTTTCTTGTAAGCAAATAGCACTGAATTCATAACCATTATTTTTTAACTCTTGCAATTTAATGTTGATCTGATCAAACTTTGCATTAATGCTTTGGCAATTTAAACTTAGGATGTTAAAGATATTTCCTTTATTTAAGAATAGGGTATTTAAACTAAATACGGCGAGTATCATTGTTCAGAGTATTTAATAAATGGCACAATGAGTGCTACTTCACCTGGCGGTAAATCGGAAGTTTTCATAGATTGGCCACCAGATGATGTCTTGGAACTGCTACTCCATCTGGCGAACAGTCCGACTGTATTCACATATTGCAGATGAAATGTTATTAGAAGTAAAATACGTTTGCGTCGCATATTAATAAATTGAGGAAGCTTTTCTAGAATATTGTGGGGGTATTCCCCACAATATTCTAGAAAAGCTTCCTCGTCAACCATTTGTGCTGAAGAGAGAGATAATTATATGTTTTTCGATACATGACCAAATACCGTTTCCTCTGCAGTCAGTCGAGCTTCATACCGACTTTTGGATGACGTCAAGAAACTGCTACTTCACCTGGCGGTAAATCGGAAGTTTTCATAGATTGGCCACCAGATGATGTCTTGGAACTGCTACTCCATCTGGCGAACAGTCCGACTGTATTCACATATTGCAGATGAAATGTTATTAGAAGTAAAATACGTTTGCGTCGCATATTAATAAATTGAGGAAGCTTTTCTAGAATATTGTGGGGGTATTCCCCACAATATTCTAGAAAAGCTTCCTCGTCAACCATTTGTGCTGAAGAGAGAGATAGTTTGATAATTACAAATATATAAATATTTTATCGGTACTTGAACAACCATAAAATATCTTAATGAAGTGAGACGCACCAAAATATCAAACCGTTAATTGAATAGTTACAACCACAGTTGACATGTCGAAACAAAAAGGTATGTAATGGAACCGACAAGACGTAAGTAAAATTTTGAAATATAGAAACAGACAATATTACATGTAGTATAACATGTAACAATACACAGAGCACAAAATTACACATTTGGCACTTGCAATAACTACTCAAATTATACATAATATTATGAAGAGGTGGATAGAAGTAAACGAAATGAAAAGCGCCAAAATATCAACCGTTAATTGTATAGTTGGCATCTCCAAACGAAAACGGTGTAATAGCTTAAGTGAAGTAAAATTATGAAATATAGAAACAGACAATATTACATGTAGTATAAGATATAACAATACACAGAGCACAAAATTACACATTTGGCACTTGCAATAACTACTCAAATTTCACACTATTATGAAGAGGTGGATAGAAATAAATGAAATGAAAAGCGCAAAAATAGCAACCGTTAATTGAACAGTTAACATGTCAATACAAAAACGGTATAATAGCTAAAGTAAAGTAAAATTATAGAGACAAACAATATTACATGTAGTATAACATTTAACAACACACAGCGCACAAACTGACACATTTGGCAATTGCAATAACTACTCAAATTATACACTATTATAAAGAAATAAAAAAAATGAAATGAAAAGTGCCATTAAATCAACCGTTAATTGAGTAGTTGACATGACGAAACGAAAACGGTATAATAGCTTAAGTGAAATAAAATTATGAAATATAGAAACACATATTACATGTAATATAACATATAACAATACACAGAGCACAAAATGCATAGATATGTTATGTATGACATACGACCTGTGTGTGGGTAACACAGGTTAACAGTGTTCATGTTAGACCCATGTTCATATGTGGCCTAGCATCGTTCTAAGTTCCTGTTCATTGATACACGATACCTTCCTTCCATTGGCGAGAAGGCAAACAACCCGTCCATCAATCGTCCAGGTAGATGTCACGTTTTATGCAGCACGAGCCTTTTTGAGGAGGTCGCTTCTTCTCTTGGTGAAGCTCTCCGTGATGACAATTCGGGTGCCTTTCAACTTCCGTTTCGCCATGAATATTTCGTTTCGCGGCCAGTACGACACTAATTTAACGATGATAGGGCGCGTTTTCTCACCAGGTTTCCCCAGTCTGTGGCTGTGGCTGTATCGCACAACTCCGCAAGCTGTCACAGGTCGTACTACAGCGGAACTATTCCTGAAAAGACAGCTTCGTACTCGGCTCACTTTGTTGAAGCCAAACTTGACGATGGACGTGCAGAACAAGCTAGACATCCAAGCGCAATATCACGACCGACACTCATCAATGCGAGAGTTCACTCCGATGCAGTTGGTGAAGAACTGTTATGACAATGGCATTATCAAGTTCGTACTCGGTTCGATCGTTATGCAGCTTGGACCAATGCGCAACCTTGTTCGTGTTGGTCACAGACTACGCTACTGCCATGTCGATCATTTACGGCGTACTGGCGAGACGACGTCAGTGGACTCCGAGGCACTACGACGTCAAGAGGTGACCACACCGCCGCCGTTGCGTAATGACTATGTGGTAGCAACTGCTCCAGCTACTCCGATACGAGCTGCTCCGATACGCGCAGCTACGCCGATGACTCCATCTTGGTGAATCGTATCTGATTAGTCTCGCACCGCCACACGACGATCCAGCAGAAACCTGCAACTGCGCCATCGCCGCGCAGATCGACTCGTGTGCGTCGTGCACCACTTCGTTTGGACTTTTGAAATTATAATAGAGCAAGTATTGACATTTAGTTTCTAGCTAGTTGCTACACAATTATATTAATGAAAGACATTTAATTTCAGTGTTACATTCAGTGAGATATACAAGTATTCCGGTTCCCGTGGCCCGTTTGGTTGGCTATTAAAGTCCCTTAAATGCCTTCGGTCACACGTTTCGTAATATGACACAAGACAGTCACATACACAACACATAGCAGCGCATCAATAGTTCAAGCTCGAACACTAGCGACCAATACTTGAACATGTGAACATCTGCGGATTGCCTTTTGTTCCACATCTCGAACAACTCGGGAGACTCCTGCACATTGGACTTCGCTTCAAAAGAGAGAAAGAAAAGAGTGAAACCTGGTGAGCATAGCGCGTGCGCTTGGTGTGATGGTCATTGCGAGCAGACTGAGCACGACCACGTTCGCCTGATTGAGAGCAGTGTCCTAGCCAGACCCACGTAGCATCTTGCCCATCCTCAGCTGGCACTTATCCTCGATATGTAAGGCTCCCAGCTGCATGATGAACTTATCCTCGCCCAAGATGCCGGGACATTGCCACTGCAATTGTTTGCATATGGCGTAGAGAGGCTGATCGGCGCCAAGGACAGGGGTCTGACCGGGGTTGATGAACTCGGTGTTTTCCTTCAATATCTCCATAGTATGCTTCATCATAGATGGAAAGGCGGCCTTATTAAGAAATGAGGGGAAGATACGGATTTTTGCCCGAGGCTTGATAGACGCATCATCCATGAGTTGCGAGTTGAAACCCGCCCATATTACTACATCACCCTTCTCTAGATGACCTTTTTCCGCGAACCCATGAGTCATCTTTTACTTTAGCACGGGGGACTAGACTGTGTGTTGGTCGAACCTTCCTTCGCCGCATCTAGACACGAAAAGGTCGTCTTTGTTGATTTCGACAGGAGGAACAATCATGTTGTAGCTATCAGGAAACTTGGGTTTTGAAATGTCAGAGGAATCAATTGTGATTGCCGATCGCCGAACGCCAGAGTTCTCTCTCGCCGTGTGACAACTTATCTGTCTTGTTGCTGTCCAGATTGTCTACGTCACGTGTGGTGAAGACAGAAAGTCGCAGATTCGTGGGTAGAACAACCTCGTCCTCAGCGTGCCGCTTGCAGACTGCGCGAGCGACCTGAACATTGACTTCCATCAACCGTCATATGAGACAGAGAGCCCAAGGCGATGGGAATTCTCTATGTGGCGCTTGAGTCTGGTGTCTCCATGCCGTTTGATACCATGGTGACGGATTACGGTGTTGTCTGATAGGGATGCGTACTTGATCGTGTTGTATATCAACAGTTGGGAAAGAGTGCACGCGATATTTATCCTAGTAACCAATGCAGCATCGCTTTCGGATTGAACCCGACTAGAGTTATCGATATTGCTATTGGCATCTAGAAAAACAACACTGAAGAAACACAACGTTGTTTCTTCTACGGGCGAACTGAGACAATGGGGCGAGAAAGAACCATTGAATGGCTTGTTTCTTGAGGATTCGCTTTCTTATCGCCATAGCGGTAAGAAAGCTTCATTTTGGTCGATCTGCGAGGAATTATAGGTTTGTGCTAGCACGGCGCCCATCCTATTCCTTTTCATATGAGTGTTTCTTGGCCGTTTTGTCTCTTATTTCAATCTTTTTCAGCTACCACGTTATCCCACCTCAACATTATCTGCATCAGCTATTTTGGTATCACGTGACCTTATGTAGCAAGGTGATTGGCCAGATTAGGACTTAAGTACATTTTCAGTTGGTACCCGGGACGTACGAACATTTTACTCGTTATAATGACATATATGAGAAAAATCACTGTACGAGAACTTAGAGACAACTGCCATGACCAATGAGTATATGAATGGATGCAGAATAAGCATACTGTAAGCTCGTATGCATAAGTCTTAAGCCGGCAGTGACTATGGTACATTTTCCACTAGGAGCATAAATTGTCAAAACATATATTATATTTATTATTGCAACACATTGACATCGTGATAAAGTGTTGATAACATGCTTGCGATAAAACGCTGTATACAGTGATCATATGCTCAATTTCTTTTTATTTTGAGCCACAAAAAGTTTTGAATGTGATTTGATCATGTGACTTAGACCTAGAATCGGCTAAGTAACACTAGAAATGGGTTCTCCATACTCGAAAACCCCCAAAAGTGGTCTCATTTATGGTTCAACTACTTTTGGTTCTCAAGTTATTACACAGCCTATCCCTGGACGGCGGCCATATTAAATTTGTTCAATATGGCTGCCACAGCGGGGGCTCAGTTTGGCTACCGCGAAAAAAGAAATGTCATGGCCATATCTAATACTGATCCAAAAATGGTGCTTGTAGAAAGTTACAAATAAATGATGACACTGGAAAGGAAATGGAAAAGAGCAGCCAACGAGACCATGGTATAATGTATATTGCATTCCCTTGGATGGAACGAACACTTAAACAGAGACAGGTGGAAATGTCTACCGGAGGGTTACAAGGGTGGGACAAGGCCTAAGTGAAAGGCGAAAGGTGAACCTTACCCACCATCTTGTGTGGAATACAGGTCGACTCCATTTTGTAAGGATCTACTCTATATGCAAGATATATTGTATTTAATATTGGTCAACATTGGCTACGTACACATTAATTAGACTGTGTGTAGCAAAGCACCAATGAACACGCAATTAATTCAGTTCTGTTTGTGATTACTCCAGTGTAATGAAAAGTTTATTTCGTTACTGCTTCTGTGTGACATTCTTTTGTCGTGGAAACTTGGTTTAAATCCCGGAGATGTCCGAATTTGGAGATTTCAGAAACGAATACAATCAGCTGTGCTGCTAGAACAGAGCAAAACAATATTCGGCGCATAAAAAGATTGATTGTGATACATAATCTGCGCATGTCTCTCTCCACTTTGCGTCGACGTTCGGTGACAAGCAGGGAAAACCAATTAGCAGTGAATACAATATGCATCAATGTCTGTGTTGAAGAATGGGGTTACCGAAAGCAATCGTTATCCGCACAAATAGAATTCAGAAATTCACTTACCGTTGTCGACGAGCAATATTGTTGCTCCGTCGCTAACTGTCGGTCTTTGTCGGCGAGATGTGTCGCAGTGGAGAAGCTTAGCTAAGAGCTGTTGCAGCCTGTTCGCATCGGTTTACACGACGCAATTACACTTTTCATAAAGTATACCAAAACACACATTTAAAGACATCTTTCTCAGAAGGGCACGTATACGACAAATGTATATGCAAATCGTCCTTATCCATTTGCGATTTAGGGTTTTATTTTACATGGCAATCTTGTTGAATCTTGTTAAAAGCCAAGGTTGTCACCGTCGTCGTTTTTTTAAGATTGATAATTTACTCCATTTGCATTTCTGTACGATAGTAATACAACGTATTATGCTATTCTCTGGGCGGCTATCTTTTAAGCATATTTTCTTAAATCAGCAAACGTATATGGCAGGCTTATTTATTTCTGAATAACACACGCGCACATACACGCAAACGCACACACACTGTCAATAAATAATCAGGCCCTGGTGTAGCTAGTATTGTTGTTCGTTTTAAATATGGGGAATTGTATATTACCGACATAATGTCTAGTTAGCAATATCTCTTTAATATCTCCATATTATTGATATCATTCGACAGATTAATTAGGTCGATAATTATATGTTTTTCGATACATGACCAAATACCGTTTCCTCTGCAGTCAGTCGAGCTTCATACCGACTTTTGGATGACGTCAAGAAACTGCTACTTCACCTGGCGGTAAATCGGAAGTTTTCATAGATTGGCCACCAGATGATGTCTTGGAACTGCTACTCCATCTGGCGAACAGTCCGACTGTATTCACATATTGCAGATGAAATGTTATTAGAAGTAAAATACGTTTGCGTCGCATATTAATAAATCAATATTACTGGAATTCTATGTGTGCAGTCTTGTCACAATCAATTACTTGTTTGTTGAGTTACTGTTGTTCCTCTTGGTTTCATTTGCAACATGGAAATCTTAAAATAAATGGCGTTACGTTGTTTACACTAGTGGTATAGTGTTGGTTGCAGAAATTCATATAATAGGCATTTGATACTTGTTAACGCAATTACTCTTTAATTCCATTTCCAAATCTTGAGATAACTTGATAAGTGCTACAATCATATATGTTCTATCGTCGTCCATGAATTATATGTAGTGTTTTTTATTTGTTATCTATCAAATAAAGACTCTATAGTTACGTTATAGTTGGCCTAAGAAAAAGAGATAATGTTTGCAAAACTACTTTTCTTCCGTCTACTGCCACGTTAAAAAAACCGACGTAATTTCTTTCAGCGTGTCCATTGTTTCTTTACACGACCCATCGTAAATCGTTGTTCTTCTTCATCCGTCTACCATTTATATAATGGTCGCCAACTATGAAGACACCACGTTTCCTCTCAATTTTATATTGACACCTACGACGTAATATGGTGTCGGCGCACTAATTCTACCCCAAGCCAGAAGTACACATGTATCGACTAATGTTAACCGCTAACAGGTAGGTATAAAACATTTCCCAGTAACGTACGTTTCCGTAGAACATGTGATAACAAGCTAATATTAACGAGAACGAATGAATGCGTTTGGTAAGCAATTGCAATATGTTGTGTTAACAAGTATGCACACTGTAATCTACATCGTTAATTGTCCCGTTGCCGCTCTGGATGCTTTGTAATTGATCAGGTGACAGTTCGATTAACATCAAGTTAATAGTATTATTCCCCAGTAACGTGAATGTTATATGCGATATATATGTACACAGTGCTACCTATCGGTGGCAGATGAAGGTGGGTTTCAAAGAAAAAGCTTAGAAAATTGTGTCGGTTGTGGTGATAGTTGTTGTTCTCCTCTTCTCTCCCTCATCAAATCCTTGGATTAAAACTATGTCGGTTGTGGTGATAATTGTTGTTCTCCTCTTCTGCCCTCATCAAATCCTTGGATTAACACTGGGCCGGTTGTGGTGATAGTTGTTGTTCTCTCTTCTATCCCTCACCAAATCCTTGTACTAAAACTGGGTCAGTTGTGGTGATAGTTGTTCTCGTCTTCTATCCCTCATCAAATTGTTGGATTAAAACTGGGTCGGTTGTGGTGATAGTTGTTGTTCTCCTCTTCTCTCCCTCATCAAACGCTTCGATTAAAACTGGGTCGGTTGTGGTGATAATTGTTGTTCTCTCTTCTGTCCCTGATCAAATTGTTGGATTAAAACTGGGTCGGTTGTGGTGATAATTGGTGTTCTCCTCTTCTGTTCCTGATTAAATCCTTGGATTAAAAATGGGTCGGTTGTGGTGATAGTTGTTGTTCTCCTATTCTGTCCCCGATCAAGTAGTTGGATTAATACTGGGTCGGTTGTGGTGGTAGTTATTGTTCTCCCCTTCTGTCCCCGATCAAACCCTTAGACTAAAACTGGGTCGGTTGTGGTGATAATTGGTGTTCTCCTCTTCTGTTCCTGATTAAATCCTTGGATTAAAAATGGGTCGGTTGTGGTGATAGTTGTTGTTCTCCTATTCTGTCCCCGATCAAGTAGTTGGATTAATACTGGGTCGGTTGTGGTGGTAGTTATTGTTCTCTCCTTCTGTCCCCGATCAAACCCTTAGACTAAAACTGGGTCGGTTGTGGTGACAGTTGTTGTTCTCCTCTTCTGTCCCCGATCAAACCCTTGGATTAAAACTGGGTCGGTTGTGGTGATAGTTGTTGTTCTCCTCTTCTGTTCCTCATCAAATGCTTCGATTAAAACTGTGTCGATTGTAGTGATAATTGTTGTTCTCTCTTCTGTCCCTGATCAAATTGTTGGATTAAAACTGGGTCGGTTGTGGTGATAATTGTTGTTCTCTCTTCTGTCCCCAAAAAAATCCTTAGATTAAAACTGGGTTGGTTGTGGTGATAGTTGTTGTTCTCCTCGTCTCTCCCTCATCAAACGCTTCGATTAAAACTGGGTCGGTTGTGGTCATAGTTGTTGTTCTCCTCTTCTGTCCCTCATCAAACGCTTCGATTAAAACTGGGTCGGTTGTGGTGATAGTTGTTGTTCCCCTCTTCTGTCCCTCATCAAATGCTTCGATTAAAACTGTGTCGATTGTAGTGATAATTGTTGTTCTCTCTTCTGTCCCTGATCAAATTGTTGGATTAAAACTGGGTCGCTTGTGGTGATAATTGGTGTTCTCCTCTTCTGTCCCTGATTAAATTGTTGGATTAAAACTGGGTCGGTTGTGGTGATAGTTGTTGTTCTCCTGTTCTGTCCCCGATCAAGTCGTTGGATTAATACTGGGTCGGTTGTGGTGGTAGTTGTTGTTCTCCTCGTCTGTCCCCGATCGAATCCTTGGATTAAAACTGGGTCGGTTGTGGTGACAGATGTTGTTCTCTTCTTCTGTCCCTGTTCAAATCCTTGGATTAAAACCGGGTCAGCTGTGGTGATAGTTGTTGTTCTCCCCTTCTGTCCCTGATGAAATCCTTGGATTAAAACTGGGTCGGTTGCAGTAACAGTTGTTGTTCTCTTTTCTGTCCCTGATGAAATCCTTGGATTGAAACTGGGTCGGTAGTGGTGATAGTTGTTGTTCTCCTCTTCCCTCCCTGATCAAATGCTTGGATTAATTAGGCGAAACATACCATATAAGGAAAAAGATCTAATAACACCGCTGTACAAAACAATAGTTAGGCCTCATTTAGAATAATGTACAAGCTTAGAGGCCATATCAGAAGAAGGTAATAGACATGCTAGAAAGAGTACAGAGGAGAGACGACTAAAAGTAAGTGTGAATATGTTTAATAATAAAATCGACTCTGGGTGGCATTCTTGTTAAATCTTGTTGTTAAATGATCCGGGGTGAGTCTGCCCTCGATACGGGTCCACGCTTTATGTTTTCTACTTCTTCTCCTTCACTGTTCTTACATTGTTGTCTCCACCAATCATCCGCACTCTCATTGTACACTCCCTCCAAATATCTCATCTCCAGTTTATTTCCGGGTTCTGTGTGGGCATAAAAACCTATACTTTCTAGATGGAAACACTTTTCTGGGATTTTTATACCACGAACAAGATCGTTTTAACAGGAAAATGATTAATTAATTGGCCTTAGTTACACTAATCAATGGCCGGGTCTTTAGAGTACCGGACTCTCGACTGGAGGGACCGGGGTTCAAATCCCGACGCCGGCTGAGAAGTGGTTCGGTACTGGTTCGGCTGCCGTGTCGAAACTTGGGCAATTTCGTTCACCCTACATCTCCACCCTTCCAATCCGCACAGGCCATCGTGGAAGGGTAGGCCAACAACGCAATCATGCAAAGTACAATAAAACCAAGGCCCCCCAGTCTCCAGCAGCATCGAAAGAGTCTGTGACCAAGGAGGTGGTTCGGGTCTAGTAGGGCTACGTGCAGGGGGTGCTAAGAATATATGGGTCAAGAAGAGCCGCCGAGAGAAGGTAAGTAGACTGAAGATAGCAATATAACGTAAGAACACTACTAAGAGATAAACATATACAAGAACTGGAGGATGAACTTAGGGAAACCAAGTTGGTATGGGATGTGATCGGAGAAGTCAGAAGAAGAGAGGAATGCTTCACTACCTTACAAAGCGGCCATCTACTATACCATTCCGGAGCGAACAACGGCCAAGCAGGAGTAGGCTTTCTCATAAACAAGAAATGGAAAGACAATATAGTGAGGATTAACAGCATCAGCCCAAGAGTAGCAGAACTTGTTCTATGCATAACAAAACTCTACAGGCTGAAGATAGTACAAGTATAGACACCAACAACATCATACTCAGAAGAAGACACATACAACTTTTACAACGACATATATGAGACCTTAGAAAAGCCAACCCATTACACGACATTTCGGAAACGGCAACAGGTAAATTTGACCTAGATGTGAGAAACGAAAGAGGCGACATCTTGGTAGAATAGGCAACATCAAGAAAGTACAAAATCATAAATACCATGTTCCAGAAGAAAGCAGGGAGGAGATGGACATGGAAAAGCCCAAATGGAGAAACGAAGAACGACATTGACTACATATTGACAAACAAGCCAGACATGGTCACTGACGTAACTGTCATCAACCAAGTCAACATTGGAAGTGACCACAGAATGGCAATGAGCAACATCAAACTAGACGTCAAGGCCGAAAGGAAGAAGTTGGTAAACAAGAGACCACCGAGTCTACGTAGATACCACACAAATTGAAAGAAACAAGATCGAAATCCAACTCGAACTGCAAAATCGATTCGAGACACTACATGAACTAGACGACATCGACACTATGAGCGAAAACATCATTGAGATGATCCAACTAAGTGCAACAAGTGTAGTCAAAGCAATCAACGAGAATATCGTCACTGACACGAGCACTAATAAAGAAACGACGAGAAATGGTGGATAACGGCGACCGTATAAAACGCAAATAGAGTTCGCAGAAATATGCAAGACAATCAAAAAGAAGGCGAAGGAGGACATCAGAAAGTACAAACAAGAGATCATACGAGAAATGATTATGTCATCAAAGAGCCCGAAGAAAGCAAGAAGAACGCAGGCACTAGGCCGAGACAGACTGATTACACTTCTAGACAAGCAGGGTAGAGAAATACAAGACCAAGATATGATCATGGAATGAATAGAGGAATTCTACACCGAGCTGTATGACAGTGAACAAATACCATAATTCACACCGACCCAAAAGAGATACCAGAGATAACACCATGGGAGGTAGAAGCAGCAATAAGAGATATGAAGAAAGTGAAGACATCAGGCAACGACCATGTAAACATTGAAACATTAAAAGCAGGAGAAGATATCATCTCGAAGACACTGGCTAAGCTGTATACTAAATGCTTATCAGAAAGACGAATACCCACCGCTTGGTAGAATGCAAAGATGGTGATAATCTTCAAGAAGGGAAATAAGAAAGACTTAAAGAACTACAGCCTGATATGTCTGTTATCAAACATCTGCAAATTACTCACAAAGATACTAACGAATAGACTACAGAAGACACTGGACGAAAACCAACCACGAGAGCAAGCAGGATCCATAAGCAGGTACTCAACGACAGACCACATACACGTCGTAAACCAACTGAAAGAGAAGTGCCAAGGATATAATATCTCGATCTGCATCGTTTTCGTCGATTACGAGAAGGCGTTCGACTCGGTGCAAACTTAAGCAATACTGACCTCCCTTCAAGAAAAGGGGATAGAAGATTTGTACATCGATCTCCTGAAAGACATCTACACCAACGGCTCGGTGACAGTCCACCTACACAAAAAGAGCAACAAGATCAACATCAAGAGAGGAGTACGACAGGGTGACACCATATCGCCCACGCTGTTCACGGCAACACTCGTAAGCATATTCCGAAGACTGACCTGGGAAACCAGAGGCTTGATGATAGACGGAGAATATCTCAGCCATCTTCGCTTCGCCGACGACATACAAATGTGCGCTACTACACCGCAAGAACTACAAAACATGCTGCTAGCTGATGAAAGTGAAAAACAAGGTCTCAAGTTGAACATCTCGAAGACACGACGCAGATTGAGAACGTTGAAAGCTACGTCTATATGTGACAGCGATACAGTATCAGAGACAAAAACCAAGACAAGGAGATTCAAAGAAGGATCACTGCCGGCTGGACAGCATTCGCCAAACACCGCGACATCTTCACGGGTAACTTTGGAACCTGCTTGAAGAGACAAGTCTTCAACTCATGCGTACTTCCAGCGATGACATACGGCGCGGAAACATGGACACTCATCATCCAGGCAAAGAACAAGCTAGCAGCCACATAAACAAAGATGGAAAGATGTATGTTAAACATCACATATCGGGAGAGACAAACAAACATCTGGGTAAGGCAGTAGACAAGGGTCATAGACGTGATAGAACAAATCAGAAGACAGAAGTGGACCTGGGTAGGGCATATCAGCAGACTACGAGATAACCGATGGACATCGCGTATCACAACCTGGAGACCTTACGAAGGGAAACGATCTAGAGGAAGACCGGCGAGATAGTGGAGAGACGAACTAGACGAGTACTGGAAGGGCATCATCTGGCAGAGGATAGCGCAAGACAGGTAGATTGGAAACGACATGCCGAGGCCTTCGCCCAACCACGGGATACTACGGCTGCACAATGATTATGATGATGACATTGATCAGACGCTTACATTCTACGTTGCCGGCTGACATCATGTGGGCATGATTCTATCGGAGAAGATCCTCTGCGTATGAAGACAAACTCATCTTTTTTGTAACAGCTGTTGATTTCACCTGAAAGATTAGTTGTGCGACGTGAAGAAAACCCTATACAACCGATGAGACACGTGCACCAACTTGTGTTATTGTGATGTAAAGTGAATCGTTATTTTGCGTACGTGACTTAACAAGTGTGCGTTGGAAAGCCGAACAATGGCCTTTCGCCGGCTGTGTACTTTAGTCAAATATATCCAATCTGCTAATGACGCTACCCCCTCCGAGAGGCATTTGCCCCGACCTCTAGAGGAACAGTCGGGGGACAGACGCCGGCCCAACGGTTGCATTACGCTATTGGTTACATTACACTGCGGTAAAAAAAAAACGAGTGTAATTACGCGAAGTAGATGTCGTGTTTTTTAATGCGCGTATGAACGAACACATGCACGGAAATAACAACGATTATTCACATTTCTTGAAAACGTGTCACCCGAAACAACTGCTCGTGGATTGTTAATTTCTTATTTTGATGCCGACCGTCTATCAACACGTACAGTGGACCCTCATTATTAACGTCACCCTCGTGATTGGAAGAAGGTTATCCGAATAGCGAGGTGACCGTATTGGTGGTACTAATTTCCTATACTAAGCTATATAACACAAAGTTTGGGACTGTCGTACGGTGACTTTATTTGTGAGGTGGCTGTATTACTGAGGTGACCGTAAATTGAGGTTCGACTGTGTTATCGACTCTCATTCGTAGGACCATGGAGATTGCAACTAACACCACGTCTGCCCTGCTTGCACTCAGCTTGGGCACCGTTCAAAACATTCCGATAAATACAATTATGTACTATCGCCCACTGGCTGCACGGACTGAAAATAGCTTTCAACCAGCCGGCAAATGATTATAATTTTACCCCAAGAGAATCGCGCGTGTTTAATTTGAATCCCTTTAGAAAACCATTCTAAAATAATTTGATGCGTGTAAGCTAGTTACAAGTCGTCCAACAGAGATGCCTTAACACATATTGCCATGGTTGCACTGAAAAACAACTTTTATTTTTAAACAAACGCTAACACGTGTTAAAAATCAATCGCATAACAAAATAGTTTGTATAGCTCGGATAGGTGTGTAGAGGCAGCAGTCCATGAGTAACGCGTAGCGTGTTATAAGACCAATAGAACACGCAAAACTGGTCGAGCAGAAGGAGAACGATCTTCTACGATTTGCACAAACAAGTCCAACAACGATGAGCACACAATTGTTCCTCTTTTTATTACCGAAGTCCAGTGTTTAGGCAAGCGTCAATGTCGTGTTTGTGAGTTTAACTTGTCCCGTTTCTCTGCTATCTCCACCCCCCCTCTCTCTCTCGCACTCATTCCCTATTCCCTCCCCTTACAGCCAGATATAATTATCTCATTTTAATTGCGTTTACCCAATTCTCCGCTTACCTTCCATTCTACGTACAATCTCTCTCCGTTAGCTGTTCTCATTACATTCTTTCGACATGTTCACCTCACCCGAATCATTGTCAGCTTCCTCTTAAGTTTAGTACAGATCTTTGATTGAATGTGTGCTTTCATTTAGCATAGTGTCATGTTATGGCGATTTGTGTGTCAAGAACAACGCAAGACGGGCTCGAGTGGTCAACCAGGCGGGCAAAAGTGTTGGTATTAAACAAATGCAAGTTTGATCTTTATCTGCAGGTTTTGAGAAGGTACTCTCTTCAGGTACACCACACTCTAAGAAAGTAGGGTTCAAATCTGCACCCCTAAGGCACTAACAAAGAGGTTCTGCACCCCACATCTGGGATGCAGAGTTTGTACCCTAACATGGGGGTGCAGTTCCGCACGCCATGTGCACCGTATAGAGTGCATACCAGGTGTTAGAATCCTGCACCCTAAGGGTACAAATCTGCACCCTTTGACTGGGGTGCAATGTTGTGCACCCTATAATTGAGGTGCAGATTGGAACCCCTTAGGGGTGCTGCTCCAGGTGCGACAATGTTCTCCAGCCTATAGGGTGTAGATCTGATCCCTTGAGGGAGCAACTTTGCACCACTAAGGTGCAGAAATTAACCCTTTAAGATGCAACTTAGCAAACTGAAAAGTAAAATTCTGCACCATTTGGAGTTCAAATCGGCAACATTGGATTAAAGTTGCAACTTTGCACTCCTGCTTACGTGCAACTTCAAACATGTACCTATAATGGTGCACACTGATATATGTGCAATATGGAATAAGACATACCGAATACCCAATCATGTTGCAAATGTGGATGTCTTATAAGGTGCCACCCGATTTAAAGAGGGAAGAAAAGGAATGGAAAAAATATAACATCATAGGAGTTCATTATAATTGATATGCAATGTTTTATTGCATCAAAATACATACAAAAATAAGTGTTTTATAACAATGCTTATTCAACAAATGATAGTAACAATTATCAGCAAATTACTAGTAACCATTAGATTGCATAAATTATGCAACTTAGCATTACCAATGCCACCATTGACAACTGTCACAACAATTTAAAAAACAACATGTCTTGAGCTAAACATAATGAGTGTCTGAAATTATCATTATTAATACCATTTATATTACACATGGAAGCATGGAATTACGAGTTATATTGCAATAAAATATTTGCTCTAATATAAAATTGTCAACAAAATCAAACTGTAAACACCACCTAGCTTAACAACAAATTAAAATACACGGTTACCAAGTTGAAACACAGTATAGAGCTAGATACAAATTATGGATTAACAATAAAGTAAAATACAGTTCATCAATTCAAAACACAAGAGTTAAGAAAGTAGCCTAATGATAATTTCAAATACACGGTGTACCAATAAAACTCAGTAGAGCTTGATACAAAATATGGTGTAACAATTATTTAAAATACACAGTGTACCAATTAAAAACTCAACAGAGCTAGATACAAAATCTGGCTTAACAATAAATAAAAAATACACAGTGACAATGTAGCAATACAAAACACAACAGAGATAGCCTAACAATAAATTTGAATATACATTGTTACTAGTAAATGTGAATATACAGTGTCACATACACAATAAAGCTACATTAGTATGTTTCATTAAATAAATTTAAATTATACGACACACTATTAAAGTCCCATTATATAAAAAAACAAATGACAAGACATTGCAGGGTTTGATTTACAGAAGTATTAAAGGAAATAAAAACAAGGCATTAACTAAAATCCGTTTTCCATGTGTACAGAAAGTTTAATATTACATGTAACATTCGAGAACATTTAAAAAATACAGAAAAATACATTTGTAGCATAAATTCGATTTTAAACCCGTCTGTGTAGCGATTCCCGCGGAAAATAAAAATTTAATGAGCTAGGCGATCACGTGGTATCTTAACATCACACATGACTCACACTCGCAGCAGGCCGACCCTTTCTATGCATTCAGAGCATGTTTACATAGATAATGTTGGGGTCGAAACGAGCGTCAGAATGAGTTGTTATGCAATAATCCGATGTAATACAAACACTAGTCATCATAGAGGAACAAGCAGTTATCTTACGGTTCCATATGAATTCAATTTTATTCAAAACAATGAATGCGAATGAGCCTACAAGTCGACTAGGTTTCGCTGAGCTTGGCCCTGGGCTCGTTTTCAGAATAATTATATCGAATGCAACCAACGGGAGATAGTGTACACCAATATACATACATAGCAAACATATATCGTATCCAGCTACAGAAAGGAACGTGTAAAATCTCATAATATCACTAGAATAGCGATGTATGAAGGAGGAGTTGTACAATTATCATAACAACTGAAATCAGAGAGCGAATTTCTGCCGGCCTTGATAGCTCAGTTGGTAAACGCGTTGGTTCCTTGGCATCTGTTTTACAATCGGGCGACGCCGGTTCAATCCTGACAGCATGCAAACAATTGATTTTCTTTACATTTTGTTTGTTTATGTTTTCACGAAGTAATATAAACCAAATCATTTATTGTACTATGATGCACTGTTTGTAAATATTTTTATTTTATTTTTGTAGTAATTATTTATTCGCCACAAAAATGAAAATATGGTCATTATATACAACGATGTTTCTAAACTGTATTTATCCAGACAGATCACAATCTGTTTTCACATATATAATTACAATATATTACTGTACAGTATATTTACAATTAATAAAGTAGATATCCATTACATTATATTTGTTTGGATAAATAAAATTTAGAAACATCGTTATATATCGATATTGTAGTGATATTATGAGATTATACACGTTACTTTATGTAGCTGGATACAATATATGTTTGCTATGTATGTTTATTGGTGTAGATTATCTCCCGTTGGTTGCATCGACATAATTATTCTGAAAACGAGCCCAAGCTCGACGAAACCTAGTCGACTTGTAGGCCCATTCGCATACGTTGTTTTGAATAAAATTGGATTCATGTGGAACCGTAAGATAACTGCTTGTTCCTCTATGATGACTAGTGTTTGTATTATGTCGGAAAATTGCACAATAACGCATTCTGACGGTCGTTTCGACCCAAAAGCTATACTTGTAAAGATGGTCTGAATGCATGGAAAGGGTCGGCCTGATGCGAGTTTGAGTCATAAGTGACGTCACATCTCGGCATCCCGAAAAGCGCGCCAAAAATATGCATATTCGAAAATGTTCGAATGTACAGCATAAAATGTGGAATTTCTAATTCATTGAATTTTTTTGATTTGTTTTGCTTGGTGGACGTGGAAATAGATAGCAGGATGTAATATAACATAAATTCAAGCAATAAATGTTTTTATTCCCTTTAATTAAATGTAAACAAAATTAGCAAGTTTTCTGTCTGGATTAGTAAAAAAAAGGACACGGACTTTGCACTAACAAAGATTACTCGCTGATGTTGTTGAGAAAGCACTGCAGCTTTGTTGTTAAGGGTTTGTGGCGATCAAGCCCTGCAACAAAGTGCTGGAAGAATGACAGGGTATTCTTACCATATCTTGAATATTCAACTCCAAAAACATAAAATGTTGAAATGGTTCCAGAAAATCCATCACCAGAAATGGAGCTAAATGAGCAACTTACCACACCATCCGCCTGGGCAGGCATGTCTTGCGAATGCATCCAACTTCCCTTAATCAAAAGTCAAGGTGTTGACACAATGGGATCCTGTATCATAAAACAAGAGATTTTACTTAAGATTTAACTTAGTGGACACATGTTATTTTCAGTACCATTTTCTGGTACCAGCCAAAGATGGTATGGCACAAAAACGGTTTACATATTATTATGATTTGTAGCCCTTCTAAATGTGCTTCTTCAAATACTTTACATCCCAGCACGAATACAGTTCTTGGGTGTTCAGATATGTAATATGTAAATAGCTTAGGTAACATCAGTGTTCAAAGAACAACATTGCTTATTTTTATTTGATTGATCGAAAGAACTGTTTTTACAATATTACATAAGTTAAAAAATACAGTAAACCTTGCCTAAGTCAGATTAATTCGGACCGAGTGATTTAATCCGAGTTACGCAAAAATCGACTTAGCAGAAGATGAAATATCCCAGCGCCAAAGGCAACCCTCTAAAAGCCCTTAGGTAACTGTGAATAACGCTTGAAGGTGACTGGAAACTGCGGTAATTCTACATGTGTTGATGTCCACAAGCAACACACAACATTATGCAGTATTAGAACAGTTTGGTGCTTCATTTTGGCACGAAGGTTGTAGCTTAATAATTATTAGTGATTGTAAATGTCAGTCATCTTGCGCTGCGTAAATCGAAGATTTCTATCGGAAATACATTACAAATCAACCGTTCCTTTGAATCCTGTCCTAGTTGAGCGAAGATCCGACTTAGGCGAGGTTTACTGTAATTTATCTGGTGATTTCACCAAAACTATCTGAAAAGGTTGCACAAACGAGCTAGCATATTGTAGTGGATACTAGGTACGTTCAAATGCTTTTTACAAAATGCTTTATTACAAAAGGAATTTGAAATGAGATGAGCGAATTGAAGAGGCCTTATTTTAAAATGATATTCAGCAATTTATATCCAAGTCCCAAATCCGTACGTAGGACTTGTTCGGCTACTCGAGACATTAAAAAATTATGCTGTGCCTGGACATGCTAAATTAAGCAAAAATGGTACAAATTTTTCCCAAATGCACGCATGACACATTTTAGGCGGAAATAACAGAATATGCCTTGCACATACCACGTACATGAGACATGAACAATTTACACCAAATGTTAAGTGAATATTGAATGATATTTCAAATTCTGGCAACATTTGGCAACAATAATTCGTGTCGCATACATCTGGAACGGGCAGGCATGAAAATAAAAGAAAGTTTGGAAAGTCACTGGAGAACCTTGACAACCCATTTAAAATGGCTAGGCATCCCAATTTTGGGTCATGATCTTGGTATTAATAACCACTGGTGTAAGATACATGGGATAACGGGCTTGAACATCAGAATGTCGTGTATTTGTAACATAGAATGTGATTCTCAGTGCCAGTGGGCAACGTTGGGGGTTGTTAAGCAATTGTCGTACAACGAGAGAGAGTGATGCACATGCAGCATATGTGGTGTAGTCCCTGATCTGACTAAACTTCACAGGCACGATATTAACCATCAAAACTAGGTCTGGGACTGGGAGCCTAGGTCACCCGAAACCTTACACCATTAGACTAGTATACTCATTACTACATTAGCCTATGATTAGGCTTTAATTTTCGTTGGCTTGACAAGTTAACTGTTGACCTAGTTTGGAATGTATCGACTCATTTAGGTTCCTACGTGAATTACGACTAAATTGAAACAGTAATTATGAATGCACACTATACAACACAATTTTTTTTAAATAATGTATGATGGTAAAACGCTCACTCACAAAAATTGCTCGTCGTAGACTAAACTGCCGGCGTCGCCTGAGTGGGAAGAAATCGCAAAAGTTGATACGGGTATTATTGCAAGTTACCCGATTCAACGATGTTCGGACAAATTGCTTCCCCTTCGGTTAACATGCATGAATAGCCGTAGATTATTATAATGTAAACTACCTGTGTGTTTATTAATATACTTCTGTTGTCATAGTGCAAATAGGTGTGTGGGCGGTAGAAACAATTTGTTTGCTATGCTTACAAGCGGTAATAATTTTTTTAGTTTTCTTTATTTATACCTGCGGTAATTTTGGATCACATTCACAGGCCCCATTTATTTGACTTGAGGTATTGTGATAATGACGTTCACTTTGAAATGTCGGAAAGAGAAGGAAACCAGATGAAGATTATTTGAAAATATCATGGTAGCCGGCAATAAAGAGCTTTATTAATTAGGCATTAAAATGGCCTACTTTTGAGGATTTTTGTGTGGAATATTTTGATCGTCCATTAATGTATATTCATTTATTTTAATATAGTATAATTTATTATTCTCATAATTTATATTTGACTTCTCTAATTGTAAGCCTATTATTATTTACTTATAAATATATATATATATATATATATATATATGTGTGTTTGTATGTGTGTGTATGTGTGAGTGTGTGTGTATGTCTGTGTAACATAACTTGTATTATTACAAATGTCATTACTTATACTACTTTGATGGCAATGTTATGTATAACTATTTTATTAGTATTGTTGATGGTACCATTATAAATTGTTTCAGTATAGGGCCTATTATTTAAACCAGTTACATACCCCCTCACTAACCAAATGTTTACAACGTAATATTGATCATGCAACAATATAAGATAATTATTCTTACCTTCAAATTATTGCAGAGCTGTTGACGTCTTTAGTAAAAACAAAACTATCCAATAGGTCACGGGTGACCTTCGACCATTAAAGGGCTCCAGAAATAAAATGCGCAAGGCCCACCGGCCTGTGGATATGATCTGCCATTTTAGCAACCACCGAGTGCTAAATTAAACCACCGAGTGCTACATTAAAATCATTCAGATGTTTTAAAAATAAATACGATTTCGGTGATAAC
>CM034536.1:62139487-62195453 GCA_020002185.1 Paraescarpia echinospica
TGTCTGTCTGTCTGTCTGTCTCTCTCTCTCTCACTCTCTCTGTCTGGCTGTCTCTGCTGTTTGTGTCTCTCTCAGTCTCTGTCTGTCTGTCTCTCTCTCTCTCTCTCTCTCTCTCTCTCTCTCTCTCTCTCTCTCTCTCTCTCTCTCTCTCCTCTCTCTCTCTCTCCCTCTCTCCCTCTCTCCTTCTCTCCCTCTCTCCCTCTCTCCCTCTCTCCTTCTCTCCCTCTCTCCCTCTCTCCCTCTCTCGCTCTCTCCTTCTCTCCCTCTCTCCCTCTCTCCCTCTCTCCCTCTCTCCCTCTCTGCCTCTCTCCGTCTCTCACTCTCTGTCTCTCTGTCTCTGTCCCTGTCTGTCTGTCTGTCTGTCTGTCTGTCTCTCTCTCTCTCTGTCTCTGTCTGTCTGTCTGTCAGTCTCTCTCTCTGTCTGTCTCTCTCTCTGTCTCTCTCTGTCTCTCTGTCTCTCTGTCTCTCTGTCTCTCTGTCTCTCTGTCTCTCTGTCTCTCTGTCTCTGTCTCTGTCTCTGTCTGTTTCTCTCTCTCTCTCTGTCTCTGTCTCTGTCTCTGTATGTTTCTCTCTCTCTCTCTCCTCTCTCTCTCTCTCTCTCTCTCTCTCTTTCCCTCTCTCTCTCTTTCTCTCTCTTTCTCTCCCTTTCCCTGTCTTTCTCCCCCTCTCTTTCTCACTTTCTCTCCCTTTCCCTGTCCTTCTCTCCCTCTCTCCCTCTCTGTCTCTCTGTCTCTATATCTCTCTGTCTCTCTCTCTCTCTGTCTCTGTCTCTCTCTGTCTCTGTCTCTGTCTCTCTCTCTCTCTCTCTCTCTCTCTCTCTCTCTCTCTCTCTCTCTCTCTCTCTCTCTGTCTCTCTCTCTCTCTGTCTCTCTCTCTGTCTCTCTCTCTCTCTCTCTCTCTCTCTCTCTCTCTCTCTCTCTCTCTCTCTCTCTCTCTCTCTCTCTCTCTCTCTCTCTCTCTCTCTCTCTCTCTCTCTCTCTCTCTCTAACCAAACATATATTTTTTTGTACAATTATTTGCAACAAAATACTTTGGTGATTCTTTGTTTTTCACTTTTGTTATTATTTTCATTTATTTATGTAATTCTATGTATCTCTGTTGATTTTGTTCTACTCCTACCATCTGCCATGAAGGAATGCATGCATGTATGCAATTACAGCATGCGTTCAGGCGTGCATGTATGCACATATGCATATATGCATGCATGCATGCATGCATGTATGCATGTATGCATGTATGTATGTATGCATAATATTATAATCATATATGCGTGTATGTATGTATGTATGTATGTACGTATGTGTGTGCGTGCGTGCATGTGTGCTTGTGTGCATTCGTTTGTGTGTGCGTTTGTCTGTGTGTGTGCGTGTGTGTGTGATTACACTCGGGCGTGCGTTCTAATAAATATAGCTTGTATGTATGTGTGTATGTGTGTGCGCGCGTGCGCGCCTGCGTGTGTGCGTGTGTGCGTGTGTGCGTGTGTGCGTGTGTGCGTGTGTGCGTGTGTGCGTGTGTGCGTGTGTGCGTGTGTGCGTGTGCGTGTGTGCGTGTGTTCGTGTGCGTGTGTGCGACTTGTTTTCGTGACAAGAAGAAAACCATGGCTTGGAAATCAAACTCGTCTTTCGCATAGAGTCTGTTGGACGCGACTCAGTACTGAAAGCCAAGCCTTGCGCCGACTAAAAGCGTCGCGCATTCCAACACCTTCGGAGCCCGTAACACAATATCACACTCACGCTGGCACGCGCGCACAAAACACGCACACGTGCACGTACGCGAACACTCGCGCGCGTTTGTTGACGTTGTGTTACTATGTGAGACGACACAAAAAGCGCGCGCCTCCCGTTTGCGTCCATCTATAATTCATGTCAGGCTTCGCCGGCCGGCCGTCTGGGCCCCACTGGCGTCGTTGCTTGAGCGGCGGCGGTGGTGGCGTCGTGAGTCGGGCGCGAGCAAGGTGTGTATCGAACGAGCGATGCCCTCGGCCGTCATAGACTCCACCAGTCAGCGCCGCCGCCCGCCCGCTCGCCGCACGCACAGCCTCCGCTACGAGGAACGACGACAGCCGGCACTGAGAGTGCGTGACGGACGGACGGAGGAGGTCATCAAGTTAGCTGCAACACCGATGGATGGACAAGCGCGTATCCGGATTACGTAGACGGACCGTAGTCGCCACCTCGTTGTCCATCGGCCGCTAACCGGTTCCCGCGGTCTTGCGTTAGCTTTTGCTACTGAGGACGCGAGTTGAAGAAGACATCGACACAGAAGAAAAAGAAGAATGGCGACGTTTTACCTGAAGAAAACTCAGTGGTGGCTACAGGACACGTGGAGAAGGTAGTTGTTCGATTGTACACGTTTTATTCTGTTGTAATTTTGTCATTTTATGAATCAGTAAACTATTTTGTAAATGCTGAGTTTGATACCTCCAGTAGATACCTGTAACAGTTATCGAGTATTTTAACAAAACCTTTACCTTTCTCCTGTATTGCTATTGTTTGAAGCAAATGCAAACGACTGCCTCATTTTACTTCGTCATCCTGCAGTGACGTTTTAAAAGATTTTGTCGAAACAACTAAGAAAATATGTTGTATTCAATACACTCGGTTAATAGCTCCTGTATGTTGTCAGTTTATGTTTATTAATTACACGAAACCTGGTTTGATGGAATTTTCAGCATTTTCACACCTTCGTCAATTATAACATCTACCAGTGAAGCGC
This sequence comes from Paraescarpia echinospica, assembly GCA_020002185.1. Classification (NCBI taxonomy): domain Eukaryota; kingdom Metazoa; phylum Annelida; class Polychaeta; order Sabellida; family Siboglinidae; genus Paraescarpia; species Paraescarpia echinospica. Next base: position 62,142,203 of record CM034536.1, read on the forward strand.
AGATACCAAGCACATTTAAACAAAGTGTACCCGAATGCAATATTTATGTGTTTTCCGAAACCATTGTTGTTCTGGAACGTTTTACGCGCCATAATTGTAGAGTCGATGCTGATATCGTAGTCTCTCGTCTGTCGCACCTGTATTTTATGCTAATCAGGCTCTTGTGTTCTCGGAAAGGTATACGACTGAGCGCTTTTGTATAAACACCGGCATGACGTGGCTCAGTTGCATGAATTAATAGTGTAGATCAGCATGTGATCCTACCCGGCTTGCCTTACGGATCGACACGCAAACATGTCTACGAGTAAATAGAACCGGATCAAAAAGTCGGTGATATAACAAATAAAACATGCGAGTAATTTTCGGGTATTACTCCATTGTCGTTGTGGTGAAAGGAAAATTGTTTGGCTAGTTCGTGCTGTGTCTGCGGATTTACGTAAATAGATCAACTAAAATTGAAACTTGTCTTGGTAATGTTTACAACCGTTATCTACAGGCGCATATGAAACGTTTATGTAAGAAACTGTCTTGGATTAACAATCAGTTAGTATTCCACGTCATTGCCATCATTCGTATATCGTAGTGCGAAGCTCAAACCCGTTTTAACAGCCGCTTCTTGTTTTACCAGTTTATGCCGATTGGCAGAAACAAATCTGTTAAAGTATAACATTCTTGTCGAAATAAGAAACGAGTAGAATCGCGCATGGATGTGGATGAATGTTTTATGAACGTTTCAAGACAGCATGCTCATGTTTAAAGATACTCCCGGCGTACACAGGTACAACTTAATAAGGAATGAGCTATGCTGTGATATTTCTTGCCCTCAGTGGTTTGGACAGATAAAGACACACGTGTATCGTCAATGTTCATACAAACAACGGTTTAGTGTACTGCTTATTATAATAAATGACTATGATGCACACACCGTCATACCGCGACCAAAGTTCCCGAATTTTTATTCATCACAGGTAGTTATGTTTTATTAGTTCATTCTTAATTTACCTCATGCCAACTGGTAATTATATGTTTGACCGTGTAACCACAATCTAATGAAAGAGGGAACTATGTATCTCTATAGTGCAAGCGACTATGTTATCTTTGATAGGATCATGTTTTGTGTCGCGGTGACATTGCTTTGGCAGCGCAGGTCGGTCAAAACGCACAGTAACGTTGTGTAATTTTATTTACAAAATGACTAAAATAGATGTAAGTGTATACATACATTGTATGTGTTAGTGTTAGTGTGTGTGCGCGCGCGCGCGTGTGCGCGTGTGTGCGAGTGCGAGTTTGCGTGTGTGTGTATGAATACTATGTATGTATGTATGTATATTTGTACGATTGTACGAATGTATGTACGTATGTACGTATGTATATATGTATGTATGTATGTATGTGTGTATGTATGTATGTATGTATGTATGTATGTATGTATGTATGTATGTATGTGAGAATATGAGCACATCTGTTGAGCCTCTAAATCGTGACCAATCATTGAGTTATTGGGCCAGTCCATGTTAATGGCAACTACGATCAGAGTCATAATATTATATTGACGATAACATGCTTCCGCCAGCAACTGCACTCTTTTGATACGTGCGAGAGTCTGTGTCGTGTGTCATTACCCGCCAGCCTCAGACATGCTGCACCACAGCCAAGCGATACTGCAGTCAGGGGAGCCATGTAACATTGCATATAAATTTGCAGGTTATACCGTTTTTTCATGATATGGTGACGGTAGACGAGGACCTGACAACACGAACCTCGCACTGAAGTCGCCAGCGGGAGGCCACGCGGAAAACAACACTCCTTGGCCGCATGACTGTTAATTTTTAGGGTATGTTTGCTTATTTTGGTGCATTTCTACGTGAAATGTTGGTTAGCCAGTAGAGTTGGATTCAAAGTTAGTACTTCAATGTTGTTGTCTTCTTGAAATATCAGTCTGGCAGTAGATTTCTGCAGTACTGCTGTATGCCTTGAAATTATTACACAAATTAAACAAAAGCGTGAATTCTGCAGGTGAAGAAACACCTGTTTGTATAGCGCCTGTAGGAATAGCAACTTTAATATGTGTCGTCCGTCATACGTCATGCATGCACGAAGACAGATCGACTACAATGAAAGGGCATCTGATGGAATCGATGATTTCGCAATATGCCGGTAATTAATGTGTATTTCTGCGAGTTTATCAAAGACGTTCTGTCAAACTAGAAGATAAACACTGACCGTGCGGTTATCCGAAGACATGTTGCAAAATATACCCGATCGGCCAAGATAACCATGTTTTGACAGGTGGCTTAAATCGTTATTAGATGTAAAAAACAGAAACGTATCCAATGTTTACTGCAATGGATGCCATAGAAATGTAAAATATGATTAACTACCAAAACATATTTGTGTGGTGGGACCATTACGTGGTGTCATATTCTCTTCAAAGGTCGGCTATCACGTATGAGTCTCCTCTATGTGGTTTGCTGTTCTTAGTATGTCAGGACACGTCGTGCTACCCACATAGACTTTAATGTTGTCTGTCCATGTGACCTTTGCTCTTCCACTGCCTATTTTGCCATCGACCTCTCCCTCTAAAATGTTTTGTTGGATTGTTTCTTGTCTGATTATGTCACCAGGACATTGTATAATTAACTTTCAGAAATTAATCGAAATGATATACTGGATATATACCAAAAATCAATATCGGGATAGCTAATATCATATCATTGTGCGATCTTGTATTCACGTCAGGGGGACACTGTGGCGAATGTACCCTATATAATCGATTACTGTACATTCCGTTCGCGGGCCATCCTTGCGGTAATACGTAACGAATATGTTCCCAAACCCTAGCACGGCTTAAGTCAGAATACACTCGAGGAAATTCAAAGTTCAGTAGAAAGACACCAACGATTACATTCTGTTATTTTCGTTTTAATTGATTTATTTCTTTTGTCAGGAATAATGTATGTAATTAGAACGATTCCAAGGTTAGAGTCAACGTCATATCCTAAGACGTTCTATGTGAACTTTGTATATTTGTGATTTCAGGAGTATTTTTAATACGATGTTAATAATTATAAGTCCATTAAGTGGACTTAAGTCCCTTGCGCTACGTCGTATGGATATATTTTGAAAGTCATTCAGGCGTAACAGAATCTTCAATGGATTGTCAGGTTTAATTAAGAAATTTGTCTGTCAGTGCCAGCGAGAATGTCTGGTCATTAATCTAATCTACACATTTATATTACTAATGCTACACGTGCCAGCTAATTTTTTTCAACTTTCCAGAATTAATAAATGCTTATAAACCTTTTTCATTTCCATGTAATCTGTTGCTTTCTCCTGTCAAAATAATTTTTTTTTCATTATTGAAGTATGTCCATTCTTTGATTTGTTTAGGTGTATTTGTTTCTGCATTTCTAATTTCTTATTGCGTTATGGTCTCTGTACAATAGTTTAGTAGAGGTACGGATAATTGTTTGTTAAATCTCCGTATTATTATCGTTATTATTTTTTAATTAATCGTTATAAATGTGTATCATTGTATCTACTGTTAATTTATTTTCAATATGGTCAGCTGTTGTTAATAATAATAATATTATTATTATTGTTGTTATTATTGAGCAATTATATTATCAATTCTTCTTGGGTTTGCTTATCCATTTCCTGACGTTGCAGCCTTGGTGGATTGTACATAGACAGCTCTTTCGTTTGCCAGTCTCCCCACTCGCCAGACGTCTGCTCCCATCCGTTCCTCTATGTCCTTCCCCCATTGTCTCCTAGCTCTTCCTCTACTTCTGCTGCCTTCCACTTTTCCTTCCATTATTACTCTCTGTAGAGATTGATGCCGTTTCACATGGCCGAAATAACTTAGTTTCTGTTTCTTTACAAAGTTCAATGAAGTCCCGGGTATAACACCAAGCTCATCTGCGATGGATTCGTTAGTTCTACGTTCAGTCCACGAAACTCGTAATATCTTTCTATAACACTTGTTTTCAAATGCATTTATACGTTTAGTAATGTTCTTATTAAGAGTCCAGGTTTCGCATCCATGCGTAGCCGTTGGAAATATGCAGACTCGGATAATTCGTAGTTTCATATTTTTTTCGCAATTCTACTGTTCTTTTATTTGATATACTTAATTGTTTTGTAGCCATTATTGCTATTTTGGGTTATTTTGATTACGTCATTAATGTTTACTCATCGATAATGCTTTGCCTAATAAATGAGTTTGCTGGTTTATGTTGTTGAATATTGCTCATTACAAAAAAGTCAAAGGCAGGCGCGTCATGTACACACCACCAAATCAGTGTATCTTTGTCAACCCGTTACTCTGTCGGAATCTCACATTTACCCGCCACCGACGTGTTTTAATCATCACATTAGTACACACCATTGGCAAAGCATTTGCTTCATGCCCTACGCTTGGTGGCAGATGCGCAATTATTTGCCCAGTCAAGCCTGATGAGTCGCACATACGCGACAGTTCTATTAATACACATAATGAATATATTAGTGGATTAATTCATTGTGATGATGACACATTTTTTAAAGAAAACGCGGTTGAAAATCCCGTGCTCTAACATACCATAATATTTAATTGCGGTAAAACTGAAAGCTTATAATTTTATTAGCGGGTGTTTCACCATTACGCTCCCAGTGATCGACATCATTCAGGCCGTTGTATTAAATGTTGCAAGTCTGAAATGACCCTAACGTATATACGAATTACAGTTATTCTTTTGTAGACGATAAAGAGCCGTCCCGATCTCATTTACCGCTCAAAGTATGGCCGTTTCGGTTGATTGATTACTGTTGCGTTTTGAAATGGAGCAATCAGTGATTGATTGACTAATATATCTAGTCTAGCTGCAACCTTGTTGTCAATGATGTTTGAGAGTTGACGTACGTGGCTGCCTTAGGCGGTAGTTAGCTATTGTTTCCGTGTACTGAGATGGCCTTTTTAGAGATTGGTGCACAGACACGTGTATATGTATGTAACTATGTATGTATGTGTGTGTGTGTGTGTGTGTGTGTGTGTGTGTGTGTGTGTGTGTGTGTGTGTGTGTGTGTGTGTGTGTATGTATGTATGTATGTATGTATGTATGTATGTACGTATGTATGTATGTATGTATGTATGTATGTATATATAAGAGAATATGAACACATCTGCTAAGCCTCTAAATCGTGACCAGTCATTGAGTCACTGGGCCAGCTCATGTTAAATGCAACTCCGATAAACACCGACCGTGCAGTTATAAGAAGAAATGTTGCAAAAATATACCAGATCGGGCAAGATACACATGCTTTGACATGTGGCTTAAATCGTTATTAGATGTAATAAACAGAAACAAATCCAAAATTTACTGCAATGGATGCCATAGAAATGTAAAATACGATTAACTACCAAAACATCTTTGTGTGGTGGGACCATCACGTGGTGTCATCTTCTCTTCAAACTTCGGCTATCACATATGAGTCACCTCTTAGCGTTTTGCTGTTCTTAGTATGTCAGGACACGCCGTGCTACCCACATATACTTTAATGTTGTCTGTCCGTGTGGCTCTTGCTCTTCCACTGCCTATTTTGCCATCGACCTCTCCCTCTAAAATTTTCGGTTGGATTGCTTCTTGTCTGATGATGTGACCAGGACATTGTATAATTAACTTTGGGAAATTAACCGAAATGATATACTGGATATATACCAAAATTCGATATCGGGATAGCTAATATCATATCTTGTTTTCACGTCCGGAGAACACTGTGGCGAATGTATCATATATAATATCTTCTCCCACGCCATCCTAAAGCGGTGCGGCACCAGCGGAAACAGTTTGGAATGGACGTGTCGATTATTGTACATTCCGTTCGCTGGCCTTCCGTTGCGGCAATACGTAACTAATATGTTCCCAATGCCTAGCACTGCTTATGTCAGAAAACACTCGAGGAAATTCAAAGTTTATTAGAAAGACATAAACGATTTCACTCTGTTATTTTCATTTTAATTTATTTATTTCTTTTGTGAGAAATAATAATGTGTGTAATTAGAACGAATCCAAGGTTACCGTCAACGTCATATCCTAGGAAGTTATATGTGAACTTTGTATATTTGTGATCACTGGTGTATTTTTAATACAAAGTAAATAATTATAACTCCGTTAAGTGGACTTATGTTTGTTCTGTAGTCCCTTGTGTTACGTCGTATGCATTTGAGTTAAAACGTCATTCAAGCGCAACATAATCTTCAATGGATTGTCAGATCCAATTAGGAAATTTGTTAGAGTCTATGTCATATCCTAGGGCTTTCTATTTGAACTTTGTGTATTTGTGATTTCAAAAGTATGTTTAATACAATGTTAATAATTATAAATCCATTAATTGGACTTAAGTCCCTTTTGTTACGCCGTACGCATGTAGTTTGAAAGTCATTCAGGCGCAACATATTCTTCAATGGATTGTCAGGTCCAATTAGGATATTTGTCTGTCAGTGCCAGCGAGATTGAATGGTTATTAATCTAATCTACACATCTCTATTACTAATGCTACATGTGCCAGCTAAGGTTTTTCAACTTTCCGGAATTAATCAATGCTTATAAATTTCCATGTAATCTGCTGCTCTCTCCTGTCAAAATAAATTATTTTTCATTATTGAGTGTTTTCAACTTTCCGGAATTAATAAATGTTCATAAACGTTTTTTTCATTTCCATGTAATATGCTGCTTTCTCCTGTCAAAATTAATATTTCTTCATTATTGAAGCATGTCCATTCTTTGATTTGTTTAGGTGTATTTGTTTCTGCATTTCTAATTTCTTATTGCGTTATGGTCTCTGTAAATATCTTAATAGAGGCACGGATTATTGTTTGTTAAATCTCCTTATTATTATCGTTATTAATTTTTAATTAATCGTTATTAATTTGTATAATTGTATCTACTGTTAATTTATTTTCAATATGGTCAGCTGTTGTTAATAATAATAGTATATTATTATTGTTATTATTGTGGTTTATATTATCAATTCTACTGTTCTTTTATTTGATGTATTTACTTATTTTGTAACCATTATTGCTATTTTGATTTATTTTGATTACGTCATTAATGTTTATTTATCGATAATGCTTTGCCTAATAAATGAGTTTGCTGGTTTAAGTTGTTGAATATTGCTCATTACAAAACAATGTCAAAGGCAGGCGCGTCATGTACATGCCTCCAAGTCAATGTATCTTTGTCTACTCGTAACCCCATCGGTATCTCACGTCAACCCTTCACCCACGTGTTTTAATCATCACATCAGTACACACCATCGGCTAAGCATTTCCTTCATGCCCTACGCTTGGTGACAGACGCGCGATTATCTGTCCAGTCAAGCGTGTCCTGATGAGTCGCACATACGCGACGGCACTATTAATACAACTAATGAATATTATATTAATGCATTAATTCATTGTGATGATGACACATCTCCTAAAGAAAACGCGGTTGAACATCCCCTGCTCCAATTTCCCATAATATTTCATGATGATAAAATTTAAAGCTTATAATTTTATTAGCGGGTGTTTCACCATTACGCTCCCAGTGATCGACATCATTCTGGCCGTTGTATTAAATGTTGACATGTCTGAAATGACCTTAACGTAGATACGAAATACAGGTATTCTTGTGTAAACGATCAAGAGCCGTCCCGATCTCGTTTACCTCCAAAAGTATGGCCGTTTCGGTTGATTGATTACAGTTGCGGATTGAAATGGAGCAATCAGTGATTGATTAACTAATATATCCAGTCTAGCTGCCACCTTAATGTCAATGGTATTTGAGTGTTAAGGTACGTGGCTGTCTTAGGTGGTATTAGCTAGTGTTTCCTTGTACTGAGACGGCCTTTTTAAGAGATGGGTGCACAGACAAGTATACGTATGAATGCATGTATGTATGCATGTACGTATGTACGTATGTATGTATGTACGTACGTACGTATGCACGTACATACGCATGCACGCATGCACGCACGTACATATGCATGTACGTATGTCCGTATGTCCGTATGTACGTATGTACGTATGTACGTATGTACGTATGTACGTATGTACGTATGTACGTGTGTGTGTATATGAGAATATGAGCACATCTGCTCGGCCTCCAAGTGACCAGTCAATGAGTCACCGAGCCAGCCCATATTGATAGACACTTCGATAAACACTGACCGTGCGGTTATCCGAAGACATGTTGCAAAAATATACCAGTTCGGGCAAAATACCCATTCTTGGACAGGTGGCTTAAATCGTTACTAGATGTACAAAAACAGAAACGAATTCAATCTTTACTGCAATGGATGCCACATAAATGTAAACTATGATTAACTACCAAAACATCTTTGTGTGGTGGGACCATTACGTGGTGTCTTATCCTCTTCATCGGTATGGTATTTATGACGTATGAGTCTCCTCTTTGCGTTTTGCTCTTCTTAGCAGGTCATGATATGCTTTAACGTCGTCTGTCCGTGTGGCTCTTGCTCTTCCACTGCCTCTTTTGCCATCGACCTCTCCCTCTAAAATGCTTCGTTGGATTGCTTCTTGTCTGATGATGTGACCAGGACATTGTATAATTAACTTTGGGAAATTAATTGAAATGATATACTGGATATATACAAAAAATCGATATCGGGATAGCTAATATCATATCTTGTTTTCACGTCCGGAGAACACTGTGGCGAATGTATCATATATAATATCTTCTCCCACGCCATCCTAAAGCGGTGCGGCACCAGCGGAAACAGTTTGGAATGGACGCGTCGATTATTGTACATTCCGTTCGCTGGCCTTCCGTTGCGGCAATACGTAACTAATATGTTCCCAATGCCTAGCACTGCTTATGTCAGAATACACTCGAGGAAATTCAAAGTTTAGCAGAAAGACGTAAACGATTTCACTCTGTTATTTTCGTTTTAATTTATTTATTTATTTTGTCACGAATAATAATGTGTGTAATTAGAACGAATCCAAGGTTAGAGTCTATGTCATATCCTAGGGCTTTCTATTTGAACTTTGTGTATTTGTGATTTCAAAAGTATGTTTACTACAATGTTAATAATTATAAATCCATTAATTGGACTTAAGTCCCTTGTGTTACGTCGTATGCATGTAGCTTGAAAGTCATTCAGGCGCAACATATTCTTCAATGGATTGTCAGGTCCAATTAGGATATTTGTCTGTCAGTGCCAGCGAGAATGAATGGTGATTAATCTAATTTACACATTTCTATTACTAATGCTACATGTGCCAGCTAAGGTTTTTCAACTTTCCGGAATTAATCAATGCTTATAAATTTCCATGTAATCTGCTGCTCTCTCCTGTCAAAATAAATTATTTTTCATTATTGAAGCATGTTCATTCTTTGATTTGTTTAGATGTATTTGCTTCTGCATTTCTAATTCCTTATTACCTTATGGTCTCTGTACAATAGTTTAATAGAGGCACGGATTATTGTTTATTAAATCTCCTTATTATTATCGTTATTAATTTTTAATTAATCATTATTAATTTGAATAATTGTATCGACTGTTAATTTATTTTCAATATGGTCAGCTGTTATTAATAATAATAATGTTATTATTATTATTATTGTTATTGTGTTTTATATTGTCAATTCTACTGTTCTTCTGTTTCTATTTGATGTACGTAATTGTTTTGTAACCATCATTGCTATTTTGAGTTATTTTTATTACGCGATTAATGTTTACTCGTCAAAAAATAATGCTTTGCCTAATAAATGAGTTCGCTGGTTTATGTTGTTAAATATTTCTCATTAAAAAATGCCAAAGGCAGGCGCGTCATGTGCACACCACCAAATCAGTGTGTCTTTTTCTACCCGTTACCCCTACGGAATCTCACGTCTACCCGCCACTCATGTGTTTTAATCATCACGTTAGTACACTATCAGCAAAGCATTTGCTTCATGCCCTATGCTTGGTGGCAGACGCGCGGTTATCTGTCCAGTCAAGCGTGTCCTGATGAGTCGCACATACGCGTCGGTTCTATTAATACAACTAATGAATATATTAATGCATTAATTGATTGTGATGGTGACACGTTTTCTAAAGAAAACGCGGTTGAACATCCCCTGTTCTAATATACTATTATATTTCATTGTGAAAGCTTATCATTGTATTAACGGGTGTATCGCCATTACGCTCCCTGTGATCGAAATCCTTCTGTCCGTTGTTACAAATGTTGACAAGTTTGAAATGACCTTAGCGGAGATATAATATACGGGTATTCTTGTATAAACGATCAAATGCCGTTCCTGATCTCGTTTACCGCCCAAAATATGGCCGTTTTGGTAAGTGATTACGTTTGTATGCGGTTTGTAATGGAGCAATCAGTAATTGATTGACTAAGTGTAGCAAGTCTACCAGCCACCATGTCGTCAATGGTGTTTGACAGTTACGGCACGTGGCTGCGTTAGGCGGTAGTTAGCTATTGCACTGAGACCACTTTTTTACATATAGCATAAACTCGCTTCAGTTCGATCGGCATCTCTCCTTCAATTAATCACGCGAATGTTATCCCGCAACATGATGGCAAGTTCGAAAGTGTACTTGCTATAGGACAGCTGATCGAGTGTGCACGTTTTGCACTTTGTTGAGAATATCGCTCTGATGTTGCACTCTGTTTTTGGCATGAAACTGCCAATCGGCGTGACAAAGCAACGTGGTTCGTGCGGTCGTATGACGTGCAACCATGTAAAAACAGGCGAATTTCGGCAACTTTGCATTTAAATAGAAAATGTGTAGCCGCAGGCCATGGCGGAGGTATGTTCTGAATACTTCATAATTTATTTACTGGATATAATGTTCGTATATCTTGCTGTTTCTGTTTCCTTTCTATGTAAAGGAATGCGCGACCGTGTGCGTGCGCGTGTGCGTGTTTGTGCGTGTGTTTGTGCGTGTGTATATGCGTGTGTGCGTGCGTTTGTGCGTGTGTGTGTGTGTGTGCGTTCTTTCTTATGAACACATCCTTGCATTTCGACTCTACTGTACTAATGCGTATAAGGTTTCGGGGCCCTATTGGATATACTGCAAACAAATTTCATTCAGTTCAGACTGGGTAATCGTGTCTGATATATAAGTATAATATTATCTGATTGAATTTATTATTCATTAAGGCATGAGACAGTAAACATTCATGCGTTCGTTTGCCGCATATGTTACACTGGGCACAATCCTGCGGAAATGAGCCGTTGTTTTTTTGTTGGCAGCGAATTCACATCTTGTATGTAATGAACATCCCTACGACACTGCTTGTACTTTTTGGACCGTGAGTTGAATGCTCGCACTATCGAAAATATCGCCTCAATACACATTTCGCCATCTGTCCGTTCGCCGACGATACCGCTATTGAAACACTGTTGTTTGTACAAAGAACTGTAGTTTGTGTTTTCTTTCGTTCGATAGCGACAGCAGCTGCTCTTCCGCTGACCTCAATATTGGTGCATATGCATTTTTCAGTACGCATTTTATCCCAAGCGTCGCGCCGTCTACGTGAACGGTGAATGCAAGCAACGGAAATATATTTCAGTCGCCTCACGGGACCAATAGTTTTGCCGCTGCGCAATTCCCTGTTGTATTCGCATTTAACAGCTCGTAAGTCAATCAAGAGCTTGCATGCAGTCGCCGACCTGTTGCTCAATCCTAGCGGAGGATGGTGCTGCAAACAAAGATGAATGTGGTTTGTCCCTAACAACGTCTTAAAAATATCTACTGTAGTAAATTAAATGCAAAAGACTAAAGGAAGTTGACGATGGACGTGTACGGTGTATGATAATTAGAACATGTTGTTGCAGAAGCGAGAAGTACACGCACATGGTATTGAATATGGAGACCGTACAAAGCTGTTCTGTAATTGTTATTCTTTATCAAGAGCCATTGGGAATTCAATGAAATCAACAGTGTCTAAATATAGCATGTCTAACATAATTTGGTTATACTAACCCGGCTTAGTGCGAATCAGACGTCTGCGATTACCATGGACCAGTAAGTATTGTCTCATGATAAATTCCGTTTTCGATGAGTTAGTTCTACACAATTGTTTTTTTACACGCTATTCCATATACGTCCTGTTTATGTTTTCGATTCAATATAAGATAGATATCCGAGGACATTAATGTTGTAACAACATTTAGAAAGGGGACTAACCTTAGTAGATGTTTTCTTACTCAAACTTTTATTAACAAACTTTTATTAACCCCACCGCACCAGTCTCATGACAATTCACCCATTCATGGCATGCCGTGAGCGTAATCGTTCAACGGCACTGTGTTGGATGTTGCCTCAATCATATAGCTGATGGCATCGCGATTACGTTTCAGGTAAATACAACTTGTAGACTACATATAAAGTGTTGAGATACGTCCAGTGTCTTAGCTACTACGGACGATGTTACGAAGTCACGCAATACGAGTTATAGCCAACCTGTGTAATAAGTTCGTAACATTCATATGTAAACTACGGCAGTGTTTCATACGTAGATTCACAACACTCCAAAGTGTTTTAACGTACGTTCTGAACACTACAGTGCCTATGTTTAAAATATTTTGTTAATAAAATCTGGATTGCTTTATCGTACAATTTTGGAATATAATTTATATTCTGATAGTATAGGTTCTTGAACACCCAAATGTATTTTATTCAGGCTTGATTTCAAATGCGAATAATTTGCTTGTGAACATCAACCTATTTCCAATGTGATAAAAATGTGTTTGACCTATACATGTTTAGAACACTACCGTAGTTTTTTTTAATGGGAAATGATTGAGTCTTACACCGAAGCAAACGTCGTCGCAGTGACTAGATCTTCCAAATGGGCATACAACGAGAAATACATTAATGTTCCCTGGGTTCCCCATGTCGGTTCCTTAGCTGCTTATCGCGTGTTCGGTCACTCGGCCGAGTTCTCCGACATTGGATCCAGACGTCAAGACGTGACTTGCTTGAAGTATTATACACCGTACCACTACATCGATGAACACGGAGAATTACGCAATTAAAGCCCGCAGCACACTATCCGATTTTTCGACGTCCGACAAACAATCTTCACTTGTCGGTTAGTGTGCTGCGAATTCCGACAAGATCGGGTCTTGTCGAACAATCTGACAGTGCTAGATCCCAGGACGTCCTGATGTACTTTGTCGGCTAATATGCTGTGGACCCCGACAAATTGTCGGAGCTCGCGCGAATAGCGACCAATGGGAAACGTGCACGCGCACACGTCATTGTAAATGTGGCAGCCACGGCATTTCCACTGGCCACGATGTCAAGCGAAATGTCGAAGTCCGAGCAGTGGACTATAGAAAAGTCACTGCACGGGAATCCCACCAACGCCTTTACATCTACTGACTACAGCAAGAGTCGTGAAGGCGACACGCAGGGCCTGGCAGGAAAATTCTGCTGAAGTGGCTATGTCTAGCAGTAGCATGGTTGGTATTATTAGCAACAACCAACTTTCCGACACTGACAGTGGCGAAAGCATCTGTCTGTTTCTCCGTACGTGCAAATTAAATTAATTCACTTTATAAATATTTGAGCCCATGCAATATGTACTGATACAGTTGAACCGCCTAACTTCGTGCACCTTACTTTGTCGCGACAAAATATCGGCGTAAATATATCGGCTATACTAGTGTGCTACGAGCCCGACAAATTTAACTGCGATGAAAAATCTGCCGTCGCCCGACGACAAATCGGCTAATATGTTGCGAGTTTAAGACTTATACTTGGAGGATTTAGATGATCAAATTTACTTATCTGATGTGCATATCAACCTTGTCGGCGTTGTTAGATATTCGTCTGTTGCCATGTCTTCGGCTTCTGCCGTTTCCGTCGGAACATGATATTTGTCAGTCTCTTAATCTCCTCGAATAGGGTGTAATCAGTTATTCTCTTCATGTTCCAATATCGGAGGTTGGCTGCGTCTCTTGTCACGTGGTATACGTCGTGTCATCTCCCAATAAGGCATTTTATTTGCTGTTCTCTTCATCTTCCATTGCGGTATGCTATAACATATTCTCTTCATCTTCCCATATTGCATGGTATTCATTCCATATGTATGGTGTCAGTTCGTCTTATCATCTCGTCGGAAAATGACTGCACAATTGGTCGTTTACTTCAAAATGGTTCTTAACAAACATCTACGTACAATGTGATGGCTTATCTAAACGTACTAATGGAACGAACTCTTAAAAGCGACGCAAACGTAGCAACATGTCATTTTACATTACCAATAAATACAATGTCTCCATTAGCAAAATATCTCGTGGTCTACTTTCCCGTCATAAAACATGCATGTCAACACCTTTACGTCTCCATGCAGACGCTTACGAACAAATGAAACCTGAACGTTTGGATATCTGAAACATTATCAATAATTTCATTATGAGCACGTCGTTGAGTGCAGGAAAGGTTCCGTAAGTGTGCGTAGGCCAAACTGGACGCGAACCGTTCACGAGTCCAGTCAGCAGCTGGTCTCGTCGGGCCTTGACTCTCGCCCACACACCGAGGTCCAGGTGTCGGGATCGCCAACGGCGTCGACCCGGACACTGCCTGTCGAAGACTCCGCCCCGGCGTTGACCGCAAGTCGGAGTACAACAAGGGCAGGCGACGTCGGAGAGTGACAACATCTAAGGATTGTGCCACTGAATAAGGGCACGCGTGTGTCTCGTTGACCTTGATATTGTACATGTGTGTTAACCGGGGCAGGTTCACAAAGACAGGCAGATACACTGGATTCGGAACGTCTTTTGACGATATACACTGATCTGTGCTTGCAGTATGGTGAATGCGGTGTATTCATGCATATTTTGCTGGACGGACAGTGCCAAATCGAATTGATTTAGAGAAACATACTAAGAGTGTGGCTAGACACTATGCAGTTAAAACACCGTCAACAAATGACACACACACACACACACACACACACACACACACACACACACACACACACACACACACACACACACACACACACACACACACACACACACACACACACACACACACACATATATATATAATTTTATTTTCTCAGACGTTGCATTAAGAATAAGGCTGGTGTTAGTCTATGCTTGTCATTACTAGTCGCCATATAGGAAGGTTGTGGCATAACCTTCGTCTCGACCACTCTCCGTCGATGACGAGTTTACAGCGTCCCGTCAGAGAATAACGTCTCACCCTTTCGCGTGAATTATATTAGTCTGATAGAGGTGTAAGTGTATGAGAGATGTAGAGGTCTGTTTGTTTGATGTGTAGGCGTATCTTGTTTTGAGACTAATTTACGAACTTAAATTCTATGAAGTTGTCAATGTTATGAGTGGTGACTAATTATGGTTAGGCAACATATGTTAATATGCGCATCGAGGTAATATTCCGTTCATCGGTTAGGATTCAACCTTGAAACTCCTCCGACCATTTACGTTGAAAGTGGGAGTTTGGTCTCGAACGAAATAGCCTGACTAACTTATTAATATACTCGTGTGCAGGAATATTTGTCAATGCAAATGATGTCACAAGAAGTGGATTAGGCGGTATATAGCATGCTCGCGCGCCAGGGGGCGCTGCTGATTACATAAGTATCAACAACCCCGGCATATATCTTTGTTAAAATGCTGGTGTTAAACTGAGCCAATAATCTCGTTGCCTTTCAACAGTCGGCTGTTTGGGTCCGGGAAGTAGAAGTTATTAGTCGAATACACATTATCGGTCAGCCGCTCGTCAGAATGGTCGAACGGGTAATTATAATAAAGTTCCCTGGAGCCGTCCTTTGGTTTTGATATGGGGCATGGATGTCTGCTCTGTTCTCTTCTCGCGGGTGGTAGAGTCGCGACCTGCGGAGTTGAACCGAGAAACGTTCACTTTTTATACTTACAAAGTACTACAGATGTTCATTTAAGGTGAACATCAACATCGAGTAAATCGTTATAATGTGAATCAAGTAGCATACGAACATATGCCTATATAAATATGTGTTATTGTGTCATTACTGTACAAGTATATGATTAATTCAAATGTAAAATGAAATTATCATAACCGTGTCTTTCATCAACGCATACAATGCAGCCAATAGCAGTACGCGTATCATTAAACTAACGTCCAGTTTTGAGTCATAAAACGCGTCTTATTATTGTGTCGTATGGCTGCTGATAAACGACACGCAGCGTGCTATTTGACTCGGCCGCCGTGACATTTGCCGGCACGTCGACGTTCTTGCAATAAAAAGGCCGCATTCAACATGTTCCATATGCCGTTGTGTTGCTTTCGCGCCGTGTTATTGCGTGTTTCTTAATTTCCATCAGCAAAATGTCAAAGTTAATTCCTTACTCCTAAGTTGTGGTGATTACAGGCGGCCTCTGTTGCGTAACAATTCTCGCGGGAAATATAGGTAAAGTGCACAATTTCCTGCATTTCGCGATGGTAAATTATGTCTGGCAGTGCCCTAGTAACTCGCGAGTCGTGCTGGGATCGGTGTCTACCACCTACGGCAGACGACCAGACGACATCCCTCAGCTGGTCATGACGGCATTTTCGATGTGACATTTTGAAGGTCATGGGCCTATACATAACTGAATATGCTATCTGTGAGTATGTGTATGCACACGTCCATCAATATGAAGCAAGAGGCGTACATGCTCAGTTCAGACGTTAATGGTTTCAATACTGAGTTGGTTTTCCCATAGACGACCATGTTAACGTTTTGTCTGATTATAAGAAAACGCGACCTATAAAATATCTTAAACTTCTCACCTGCTGTTATCATCATCTCATTGACATGCTGATAGATTTTAACAAAGATTGCATGCTTCTAGCTCTCGTAAAATGCCTGTATGTGTGACACCCGTCAATATATACAAATGCCGGCAAGCATTACTCTGCAAACAGGTCACACAGGCAAATTGCAACCTTTTTACAGTCACCACCTACAATCACACATGAAAATATGCATACTCAAATGCACTTATATCACAGCATGTGAATTTTGTAAAAAAATCATTTCTAAAAAATACATTACACTTTTCTTCGTCTGTAACCAAACAGGAAGTCTAACTAAAACATGACCACTAATGTACCATTGATCAAGGGCATTACTCTGGATAACTTCAGTATCTCTAAATTTGCGTCCTTTAAAAATGAAACCAAGATTTGCACAAGGACACGGCCTTATAAAGTGATGCAATCAATATATTGCAAAACAATTGACGGTGTTCTTGTCTCCAATATAAAACATGGGCTTTTCTGGACAAATTACTTTCTCGGTTTTTACATAGGAAACCATGGAATTACATTTATAAGTTGAAAAATAGTTCCAAATGCAGAGCAAGTAAACCTGTTTATACAACGAAGTATAATCTTGCAAAAACGTTCATACGATTATTAAGCAAACATTGGCTATTACATCCGCACGGTTGATAATCAAAATAGTATATTCCCATTTGCAAAGTAGTCAGGCTGCGGGTTACTTGTTCGTTACGACATGCGCAGGGGACACGTTTCGCAGAGAAACGTGCAAGAAATTCTTAAGCAGACATTTATAGTTAAACTAGAAACTGTCATGCTATATCACGTTAATCGTCACGGAATGTCGATACTAAACAATACTGCGATCGTACGCCAAATTGTAGTTTACAATGTGGGATGTTATACTTCACTGTAGCATTTTATGTACCGATGATATAAGTTGTGAACATATTCTATTGTCAGTATAGAACCTGATTGCACTTGGTATGCTCGTCATGTTTTCTGCGTGCATTCGTTTAATCACCTGTAGCAACACTGACCACTCCCAAACCTCAATAAAATTTGTGTCAGCGGAATACCGGACACTGACAGTGGTTACTAAAAGAAATAATAGTATTGTATCGTAGTACACTATAATAATAATACTCAGTGAAGCGTTGTGTCACCCTCAGTTGTTTGACCTGTTCAAGGCATTTTACATTAGTTTCTGTCCTTTCGGCATATGTTCTTAATATCGCTGTTGTATACCATTTTAATTCAAAGCCCTCTTACTAACTTTCAGCGCCGTTTTAAAAGAAGCATTGGTGTCGTACCGTCTGACAAACTGGTGGGAACTGTTTCTAAGTATAGGTACCGTTCTAGAGAAGGCTCGGTATCCGGATATACTGAGGTGCGTGCTTTGCACAGTGAACAAACCCACATACACAAATTGTATTTGCATGAGTGTTGATGTTCACTGAACAGCTGTATTGCATAGAGCGCTGCAAGTCTTGTTGATGATTTTGAACGTGATTCGTACGCTGATGGGCCGATCAAAAGAGTTAGCATACATCTTATGATCATGTTAGAATATTGGTGAAAAACTATTCGTGCTTCTTTGCTGACACGTCACGTGTTTTGAGTACCCAGGCAGTATCTACGGGAAGAACAAACCGGCTGAACCTCGGTACTTTCCGACGGACGAAGCACCGTTGCGCAGCTTAACAGAATCAGGATTCTCTCCAGTCGGTGCGCCTTGAAAGCCGCATCAGGCCTGTCCGATTTTGTTAGTGCGTTTTCAGGAGATGTCGCATGTGTTGCTTCCCTACACCGAGTTATCGTAATGCGCGTTATGGGTCCCATGAATACGTAAACTGGCTGCTGCAACATGTCGCTATTTAAAAGCAGTCGTAAAACACCGACAGTGCAAGTATAATGACAACTGGATGGGACATTCCAGATCAACCATTCCTTATGGCGTGCCACAGCCAACAATGGAATGATGAAACGGCGAAGCCTGTTGAAACGGAGTGATTTCTAAATTAAACAACACGGCTACTAGTTCAAACTGAGATTACTAGTTAAAACAGCAGGATTTGTTTAGTTTATACAACGCGATTTCTAAGTTAATCGTCAATATTACAAGGTTAAACAGCCCGATTACTAATTAAAAGAAATGTATTAAAAAAAAAAAAAATCCTGCTAATTATATAGCTGAAATTACGCCAAATGGGTTGAATATGCACATGTGGCTAAGAGCAATATCGTTTGTCAAATTACAGAATGCCGACAGTCTGCGCAAGTAGTTAGGAGCGACTGCTGTGACTAACTTGGTTACAACCAAACTAACACTCTAACCACCTACCAGTGTGCGTACCCCGGTGTTCATTGTTACTTAGTTTCGAGAAGTGTCGAAATCAACCGTTTTCGTTAGAAGCCTTTGAACTTATAAAATACAAAGTTACGACTAACGACAGGAAATATTCAACCCGCTTATTGATACATGAACCCAATTTGCGTCAACTCTACTAATGTCGTGCTGATTCAGTTAGTAATCTCGTTGTTTCAACATGTTGTATTATTTCATCACCTTTTCGTTTGTTGCGGCGCCCCATAATCCCGCGCAGTGCTGACTTCGTATTCATGCAGACAAGGTCGAGTTCCTAGACGTTGAAATGCATGCCTAAGCTCTAGTGCTCTTTTATTGTGTCGGCGATTTCTGTTTCGCTAATTTGATCAGAACACGATTTCAGATAATGCGTGATGTGAGTCATTTCGTCCGGTCGGGAAGGGTCGCCAGATCAAACCAGAGCACGTCTGCAGTGTAAACCAAACCGTACCTCCACAACTGAATTTGGCGAATACCATTATGTAGACTTACAACTCTAAAATGTGGAATATTTGCAATCCATCCCCGGTGTCTTTCCGCTAAATCATGCTTTGTGGCGTCGGTTTCTTGCTAAAATACGTTCATTTTCAACATGGTCATCATCAGCAATACAGTCAGCCGCAAGGTTTCCTAGGTCTCATTTACTTGACTAATTGTGGTTACTTAAATCAGAAAAAAATAGCGAAGACTTATTGATATTTTGAAGAATATTTGTTTGTACATTGATCTGAATGTATTGGTTTGCCCATGATGCATGTTTAATCCATTCCGTGGGAGTAACTCCATTGCGCGCGGTGACTCCTCGTGATATCTGACACAATATTTCTCCTAACGAACATATTCTCCTCACTGACTCATCCAACAAGCCGCGGGATGTTTCTTCGATCTCCCTATTTCCGTCGAGTTCAACCAGTTACTGCCCGGCCACCACCTAAATTGTGCATCTAACGAACTCTTCTTTTCAGCAGTTCGTTGACCGCATCCACTGATGTCATCTTCTTTGCCAGACATGTCCAGATCTCTTTTGTCTGCATAATTTCGGCATTTTGTTATTTGACTGCAGCCCTTATTGTACTAATTTGTTTGTGTTGCAACTCATCATTAGTTGACGGGACTGGTGCAATATATTTTGGCGTGATCTTTTGTCTTGCAGTATTTAGCTCTGTCATAATTTATAGTGTCTCATGGTTTTGTTTTCCGTGTAACTCAGTCTTGCATTTATTTAGGTTATATTTAAGCTTTATTATCTTTGGATGTGACCTTGTTTTGTTTGGAAGCAAGAGGTGTCCATCATAGCTGGTCTATTAGTACTGCCGTGTACAATTCAACAAACCTCTATAGTTGAAACTCGCATGCAGAATTGCACATTACAATTCAAACAAACCCCTTAAATTTACTTGTTTCAAGTGTATTTGGGATGATAAGTTTAAACAATCGGCAGATGATTTATGCAATACTGATAAACTGCACCTAGGTGTGTTATCTACAGTATTTTAGTTCATACGTTAACGCTCAAAATGAGTATGTTGTCTTGAAAACCAAACACATTACAACAACAAACATATCGAGATCGGTAGGAACCTGTTAACAGGTTTCCATGTAGAGGAGACAAGTTATGTTCGAAGTATATCAAACTACTAGACAAACTTTCAAAAGTGAAATGTATAAACTGTATTATATCAAATATCATAAAATAAACACAATGTGTATTAATTGCTCAATTCTTAAACCACCATTTAATGCATATTAGATTTATAAATATCGCATAGGCACACTTCTAACATTTTTACCATAACATAATTAGTAGTCAGGAGAATGTTCCCACCAAAGGCGTGCGTGTACTTCGGTACAGTCACATATTTGTGACGTCATGTGATTGTGACGTCAGTAGTAAAATAGACTTGCTGTTGAATGTCGCTAAAAAGATGAAGATTCCAAGTGTGCGATACAAACTCGATTTCAAGCCTACGAGTGTAGAGCTGTAAGTATTATATTATGACTCTTGCGTGTCGCACGACTCAAGAATATCCACATCTGCCAACATATATATTTACACATTGTAGGCAGAAGTCGTCTACAATTAATTTACGTACGCGTTCTGGCTGCATATTTGCGCATCGCGTGCTAACGTATTGAAAATATACATCCTACAT
The DNA here is from genome assembly GCA_020002185.1 of Paraescarpia echinospica. NCBI lineage: Eukaryota > Metazoa > Annelida > Polychaeta > Sabellida > Siboglinidae > Paraescarpia > Paraescarpia echinospica. Next base: position 62,163,491 of record CM034536.1, read on the forward strand.
GCCACTAAAAATGTCTTGCTATCTCGAGCATCATGATGCTGCGAATATCTCTTCGATTCATGTTTCCCATAATGGCGGCGCGACGAGTTTCACAAGGCTCAATTCTTTTGACAAGATAAATATCATCATCATGCGGGAAAGCAGTTGTGTTTTATATTCCAACACAGTAACCACAATAGATGTATGTACTTGCGTTACCCTGTGTAGTTTAGCATGTCACAAGGACGATCACCAGCTACACAAAATAGGTAACTATTCTGACACGCGCTGACTACTGAGTTCACATTCTGCTAGGCACTGATCGGATTTTTGAACGTAGAAAGGACGTGAACGGTCTAGAGAGTTATAATGCATTTTCGTTGTTAGAATTAGCTAGCTTATATTAATTTTATTCTCTGTATAATCAAACACAACAACATGCACGCTATTTCTAAGGTTTAGCAAAAGTACACATGCGTTTCAAATGGTGGCAAAGAAACATATACACATGTTGAAGCAACAGGAATTGTACAAAGTGTCAACAAACGTGACTTTTCTTAAACCAGCGGTTCTTAACCTTTTTTTAGCTGCCACCCAAATTCTTATTGGTGACCTTACTCAGCGACCCATATATTCAAACAGTTAATTTGTGCAGACAAAATAAATTATGACAAATAAATAGGCATAACATAAAATAAATCAGAACGTTTATTTTTAAAAAGCTTGTTCAACATGAGGAATAACTAACTCTGCGCTATTCGTTGGAATAACGACCTAGAAACAGGACACCCGCTACGTTATCCCATTTTGGGTAGCTAACCAGCGGTTAAGAACTTCTGACCTATGCCAACTAATTCTTGCCAAAAGCCCACTCATCGTTGCCATGACATTTTGGACGGTAGTGGTTCTTCTAAGAGCGTGATGATTTGTCCTGCTAATGTCCCCGCGATAACCAGCGATCCTCTACGTGGAAGAGGAGAATACTGAAATCGGCTCCCACCTCTTCACATTCACTGATAATTGCGGGGTTCGTGGCATTCCGTGGTAAACCGTTCAATGAACAGAGATTCCTCTCTTGTGAGTCCCCTTTGACAACATAATGAATTGACAATGCGACGAATTACTCAATCGAAGCGCTACTACTATTAAAATGACCTCATCCCAAAATGACTTCGCTGGACTCAGATGTTCAGTTTTCACCGTTGTGCCTTAAAGTTACATTTTGTTCAGCTGTCAGCCTCGATGCTTCAACTATAGATGGCTAGATGAGATCCTCTCCGATTGTAGGGGAGTTTCCATCTTCCGGTATGTCATTACATGGCATATCTTCAATGTAAGTGCTACTCGAGCGTAGTCGTGACGAGTTACCACCCAAAAAGCCCGAATTACCCACAAGGAGGAAATTACCCCTAGGTTAAATACCGCTGCACTAGAGACTCTTGGCGACCCACTCAAATTGCTTGGCGACCAAAGAACCTCTGTCTTAAACCAACGTTTCGGTTGTATTAAAACAATTAATACACCAAGTTCATCAAAGTTTAACGGACCAATATAATTATGCGTCACCTCCGATACACGGTTGCGTGAGTGTAGGAAATATTAACATAGAGGTGACGTGACGTATTGTGTTACACACAGTCCTATTGGCTGCCTCGAAGACTGAGGTGAACCCGCGAAGCGTGCCGCACAATCAAGCGATCCGAGGCCGTCTCGTGCAGCATTTCCGGTGCGTTACCAAGTAACAGTCGACGCGGCCGTTCACGCGTGGCTGAACTCTGGAGAGGGCCGAATATCCGATATTGGTTTTTCTAATTAATGATTAATTTAAATCTCGTCGAAGCGCTTGCTGTAAGCATACAGACGGACCCGGTGGCAGATCATCGATAAACCGTTGTGCCACGGATGCGATAATCAGATTAGTCGCTAAGAGCTTCATCCCGGGGCAGAATTAACGTCGATTTCGTCAGCGTTAAGTCTTCGAGAAGATGACGTTGTCTAGTATGTGCGTGTGCTTAATGCACTCCTGTTTACTTCGCTAATTCCGTGGGCAAAAGCTAAAGAGAATTAGTCTATTGGTCGTTGGTATCCACGTCATGTCCATCCGGTACCGTCCGTCAGGCGCAGTCGCGGTCTGCTGGATAACCCGCTTTCGTTCCGCCTTCAAAGGGAGACGCGGAAATGAACAAATTTGAAAAATATTGCCGGAGTGTGTAGTTCAACATAAATACACTTTGCCTTTGTAGAAATTCATATACTCTGAACTCATCAACACTATGTACGGTTATTTTGGTATGATATATTGGCGGCTGTAATTGATAGTTTGGTTATTATTCTAATTATGATGTATCAATTAAACGCACTTGTTTATCAACTGCTGATTGATTAAGAGCCTCCCCAAGATTATGTGATCCCTAAAAAGAAGCTTAACATTCTTGAAAGTATGTGTCATCAGTGAACAGTTTAGTATTAATGGCAGCTAGTGGCAAGCACAGTTTCTTTCCGTACCATTATGCCGTTATCCAAGTTTGAAGGCAAGTAGTCGCCAATTGTCTGCAATTTTGAATAACCACACCAATGTTGTTTCGTGTAGCTAACGTAAAATAAACATATTGTGCGCTAGTTTTATGTCAGCTGCGAGTGAAATGAGCTTAGTGTTATATAAATTAATCAATACTGATACAGGAACAACAATTCAAATTACAATGTCACTTTTAGATTTACCACGTCATAACGTAACATACAGCACATTTATTCGTATTATATTAATACGCGGAATAGTGTCATATACATATTATATGTCTTTATTATGAATATATATATATATATATATATATACGTATACTTTTATTGCAGACTCTCCGCGTGTTGGGGACTATTTGTTCAATCAAGATAGCAAAGTTAATGAGAGAAAACATATTATATTTGGATGGTGCAACGAATTATACCGTCTGAAAATCACCTTGGGGAATAAGTGGTCACCGCTTTGCGCCGACACCTTCTGCTCAGTTGAACTAGTAAAGAAACTAGTGGCGAAATGTCAGTAAAACTCCATAGCACTGTAACATTTCACGTTAGGACAACGCAGTCTATTATAGAACACATAAATGAATTTTACCAATTGACATTTCAAGCCAACAACGAAGCGCAACAGCTTTGCCTCCTCTACTCGGGGAGTATGAGCGTGGGTTATTTCCCGGTATCCAAGACGCATAGGAACGTTTTTGAGCATGAGGGGTTTGCTATTGTTCTGTGAAAGGTCGCAGTCAATCCGACTCTTCAGGGGTGGTGAGCTTTCTGATGTATAAACAACGTATTAGAATCAATAGCAGCAGCGAAGCGGCGCGGGAATCAATACGAAATCCATTAAGACAATTTAGCTTGTCAACAGGGTGCGCGGCGCTAATGTTTCTTCGGTTCCGGCGATCACTTTTGTCACAAATGGATCGGACGTTTGCTATCATGTACGTTATGAATATAAAGCAGTTGCGCATATTGATATCTCCCGCATGCGGTGGTGGCTTCGTCGCCGGTCGCGCGCGGTTAATTCAGCGATATTCGCTCACATCTGTTGCTTCTACGTCTGTCTCCTCGTACCAAATGCTCTGTGCGCATCTTCGCCGTTATCCTCTATTTCTGCTCTCGTCATAATCTGCCACCGACATTGTGGTATGGTATTAATGTGACATAGCAATACTGTAGTATAGTTACATTGTTGTACCTCTCCATCCCTGTTGAATTTATTGGAACCTTGCACGTGTCCCATGTGTTCGTTAACAAGAGGGGTGAAATGTATCATTACCATTACAAACACATGGTCGCTAAACAACGATCGGGAATATCATCAGTTGAAATGTAGATTTTGGTAGATGTGCATTGACACTAACATCCACACATCCCCCTCGTCACCTATTAATATGTGGCAGACCATGTTGACATTTACCCTCTGGTTCACCAGTCTGCTTTTGTAACTGATTTCCATAACTGTTGCCTTCTTCATTTCTTTTCTGCTAACACCGTTCCCTCTTGCCAACATCTCTTGTTTTCCTGCGTTCCTCTTCATCTTCGACATCCTCGCTCCATCTCATCGTCTACCGTCGGCTCGTCGTAATATCGTAATATCGTACCAGTCAACAAGGCCGAGCTGCTAAATTACACAAGCTGTTTTACATCGCCGGCGACAAGTGTCGGCGCCCATCGACCCGACCGTAGAAGTTCAGCGTTGTTGCCCGCGTAGTTCGAGACCGTGTTAATGTTGATACTAGTGAAAATGTCGATTAGCAAATGAAGTAGAGCATTTTAGACGACGCACTTAAGTGTTTTATCAACGTCACCGTTCGCAGCCACCGCTTGCGCCAGGCCACGCCAATATTTGTGTTCCAAACATCGACCTCGATTATTGCTTTTAGACGTCCGGCCGTAGGGACAAGGCTTCCGTATGACGCTCGACGTGATAACCGATAACTCCTTCCTGGAATAGCTCATACGATTAACGAAAACACAAATATGCATAGAGGTATTTATTGTGATCTGCTTAAGAGAAATGCATTACACATTATTGTGCATGCATTTGCTGGACAACAAGGGTAAATAGAGTACTATTGTTTTGGTAGAACATTTCGACTACTACGAACATAGTGTCTCCTTGCATGTTCACTTAACATAGTCGAACAATACCAGAAGTTTCTACTTGCACCAATCATGCGCAATTATTTTCGGATAAATATGTTATATTATTATTTTAAATATATAGTTCGTATATATGCATAACATCCACTTGTGATAATTAAGGCGATATATTGGAGTATATCATCCCCCGGGTAAAATACGTTCCAGCGAGATACACAACGCGCGGGTTCGTGTGCGTTCACGGTGTCAGGAGCAAAGCCAAGACGATAACTACCCACTGCTACAGCGTGTCAACATTATTTGTCACGACACGGCAGAGACGTATCCGAAACTAGGCACTCGTCCAATATCTATAGAGCAGCTTCAATCTCGGCAATCAATGCACCGAAGCCGTTAAATCCACATTGGTTATCCAAGGCCCCGTCGTGATTTAATACAATAAACTGCAACTGTAATCATTTGACAAAACAATGATCTGTGACCGAACGTGGTTAGTCACTAACTGTCCTGTCCACAATTCGGGTGATCATGTGTCCGAATGTCGAAGCGAGGTGCGGTACTTTCTTTATGGTTTGCGACATAAAACGCGAATTACTGCGTCAATATGGCGTTGACGCAGCAACGACAGTTTCGCGGAAGTAAGTGTGTACCCGAATACAAAGCGTTATTTTATGTTGGATGGTGACGCACCTTGTAATGAACGTATGGTAATATGTCACTGGATCGCTGCCGTTTCTCTCATGTTGTATGTGATGAAAACTGTCTGTCTGACTATTTGCAGGGTCACAGCGATTTTCTCAAGATATTAGCGTTAGGCGATCGCAATGCTATGGCCAGTCCTGAAAGTCGTTGTGTGATATTCATCCACTGTTTATCCCATTACGAATACTCTCACACAATGATGCCGCGTGCAGCAGCAGTCGCCATTGCAGAACTATTTCCGCGAAACCATACATCAAACACACAAAATAGTAAACATCGCAAATAGAGTCTACGTCGACATACTTACTCGTAAATGCAAGATCAACAAAGTCTATTCGCTTGATTGACCTTCAAATAGGTTAGACTACATGCATCATACGATCCCGTTACCATTCTCTTCGTTTAGCAATATTCCAAATCTTTTGATTCTCTGGTAAGCTCAACGTGCATTCTTCCTTCCTATTGATTTGCGGTCAAACGTAGCAATGCTCTACTACAGCTACAACATCATCATCAACCACCGCCACAACAAGTCTGTTACACATGAGTTCTGTTGCTTGTAATCAGAATGTGATGCAGGTGGATTGTGCAAACTATGTTGATGGCTCTGATCTTCCTGATATGGTTGTTAGTATGCTATTATTATCATTGTTATCAAGTAATGTCTTGTTGTGTGATCGTCCGCTAGTTAGACCACGATCACCCTTCGTGTTCTTATATGCTTGGATCGATGCCACACATTTTCAAAGCGGATTTTAATACATCTTAACGTCTGCGCTGTGCTCCTGGCGATCGCTTCCCACGACTTAGTTATGACATGCAAAATACACGACTGGCCCGTATCAGATGTTGTTGCATCGTGATGTCTTCAACGCTTAACACGTGTGCCTCATCTAGGACACCGTGGTTTGTTCTGTTTTCCTGCCAAAATTAATGATTCGCAACTTCTCTCGTCATGGTGATATAGCTCCTTGGCATTCATATGTGGTCTGTATGTGTGCGTGTTAAGCTCCGCAGAGAAACATGGGGCGTACTACGGTCATCTGGTTCAACGCGAACCCCTGCATATCCCGTTCTCCGCTGGGGACGTCTTGCAAAGCACAACCCGGCTACATGTTGGTGTTCGAAATGGGCCACGACGATAAGACGACAGTGGAATGTAGCAACAATCTGTTTGTCTCCCGGGATTTGTCCTAGACAACATCTGACAGTTTCAGCTAAAATTAGAAACGCCTCTCCTGCATACAATTAAACCATTTGTATTTCTTTGAATTAAATAACCGAGGAAAAGTTGAAAGAACGGCGCCACCATCTTAAGTGTTTGCTTTTCGTATCCGGTTTGTGATTTGCCGGTACTGGCCTACTGGATATCTTGCGAGATACGGATGTGTAGTTTCACGGTCACATATCCAGTACACTAGTTGGGAGTGTATTCCGTTTTCGGCATACATTTTAGGATTAGGTATATCAGATTAACAGTTTGACGGGTATGGCCCTGTGAAAGTGTCGGGGGGTGCCCAAAATTTGGTTCAATGCGTACACGTCCAACAAACTATAAAGTCAAGTTTAGGTCGTAGTTCATTCTAAAGCGGATTGTTCCAGGATGGACGCGTAGCACACACAGTGAAACCGGTTGACTGCGCAGCGTTATAACCATTAATAACGAATAGCAGAGTGTCCGTATATACATGGGTGAATGTCCTCACCTCGGGTCCTGAGCATCGTCAGCAGCGTAAGTGAGCTGGAAGTATTTTTTATCCCACTCTCTATACCGTCCCCGGAGCACTATCACTTGCACGCCGAGAGAGATAAAATGCGCCCCGCATTGTGTAACGACTCGACAAGAGGTCACGCTAAGAGCCGTCTTAAGACCTTCCGCGGCTCGGTGGCTGCGGGGAGCCGGGTGACGGCTTTCGCTAAGTGAACGGAAACGCAGACTTCCTTCGGGGGAAATGTCGGCGCGATGAATTCAATTGTCCGGCGTTGTCACTGCCTTGACAGTAATATGTCGCTGTCCACGGTCAGCTTATCAGTGCAGATTAACCGACTGACCTGAAGATCGTTCGTTACCGAGAAACCGCGGCGTGTCTGTATTATTTTGATTCCGTGCCAAAGGTAAATGGAAGTTTTGTATAGCGTGGTATCCACTCGTCTAGTTAGAAGTGCTCAGTGCGATTTGCTCACCACACACTGGGAGACCTGTTCATCCGAAAACCGTCTGCACTAACACTATTCGTTCATATCCACCAATGTATATTGCCAGGTACTCATTTGTACAGCTGAGTGAACGAGAGCAACGTGGAGTGAATGACATTGTCCACGTATAAAAACCAGAGGATTCGATCACGGATTCTCTCCTGTGAGAGTCCGGTGTCCTAATCACTAGTCTTTCACAAATGTACCTGATCATTTTCTTCCTGTCTGTCGTGTTTTTCTTGCTGAGTTGGCCATACGCTGGATGTCATCACCTTTGCAACTTTGGCTCTGTTCCTGCAATGTTTGCTCGTAACACCGTCTCCATTGGGCGCTCTCTTCATCGGCCGGTACACCACCGGCGGCAGCCAGTGCTCAGTCGAAGTGACGTACTAAACCGTAGGGAACATCACACTTAGTCGGCTATACGAGGCGGTGATCTCGCTACGGTCTATAGTTTTGGCGGCTGTCCGTTCCCCTGTGTCCACGTTGCCTGTTGAGTAATCAGGGTGTTAACTCGACTTGAGCAATTACGCCGAGAACAACACCTTTATTGTCCCGGTTTTCGTGTGTGTCTGCGTATTAACTAATTACTTGGCAAATGGCGTGAATACAGTATGCATCTATCCGGCTGTGTTTCCGTACACTGACCGCCCTCTGTGCTACATATTTTTAGGACATGGCGAGGCGGTGGCTAGAGAATTCGACTCCACTGGGATGATTTCGGATGTGGCTCGCTAATCGATGCGAGCTAAAGCAACTTCGTCTTGTGTTAATGGCCTAAGTTCAGTCGTATCAGTATGCGTATTTCACAGAGTGTTACTGTTATAACTGAAAATTTATGTTTAGACTTAATAATAAAATTGCAGAAATCTGATCAGTGCGAGATATACATATGGGAACAATGTCTGTTTGATATATAAGCTAAAGGCTTCCTTGTCAATATGACATCTGGAGTGTGCATATTTGTTTTATTAAATCTTGTTAATGCTGTTATGCATAAGCCACTTATACACGTGAACAGGCCACAATAATGTGATATCCATATATTGTTTGCACAATCATATATCCGTTCACATTTGTCATTTATTGTTATTATTTATATATTTATTATTATTATTATTATTTTTCGCTTCAGTTACTGAGACTTGGATGACTTTTATTCCACCATTACACGCGCGTGCAATATGTTCTATGGTGTGTATGTATGCAGGTGTGAGTTCGTTATCGGAAGTGACGATTACGACATAATTACTTATGTTAACTTTAGGAGGAATATCTCCACAGTTGTGGGGGTGCACGTGGATTTAAAAAGGTCGTCTAATGGGGATTTAACGCATTGTTGTATAAATTAGAAAATGTCCTAGGTCGACACTTATCATCCTTGTTTGGGCGAAATAAATAAAAATTGGCGTTTATCGCGTTTTACCGAACTCTTGTTCTCGTTCGTTGCAGTCTGGTCGGCAGCGTCAGTCATGAGAAGGATGTAATCAGGAACTACGATGAGCTGGACGAGGACTACGACGAGTCGGGCGACGGTCCGAGGCCCACTCGCTCGGCCGTCGACCGCTGCCTCATGGGGTGTCCGTGTCAGACGAGCACGCGATTCGTCGTCGCGCTCTTCGCCAGCTTCGGCTTGCTCATTTCATTCGGTCTACGCTGCAACATATCCGTGGCCGTCGTCCAGATGACGTCCAACAGAACGACAGTGACGGCCGACGGCGAGAATAAAACAGTGAGTGCTGCTAACGTCATCTGACAAATAGAGTGTCTGCATGCGCCCCGATCTCTAAACACATCCTTATCCCGATCGCGCCACGCTCGCGGTTTCATTATTCAACAATCCAATCTAGCACCTGGCGCGATCGGGACAGGGATGCGTTTCGAGATCAGGGCGCTTGCAAAATTATTATTATATAATACCCTGTTTTCACCAGCGCGCATTTAAAGATCTCGGAAAACTATTTTTAAATATAATTTTCCTCTAACTACGTGCTACAGCGCAACAAGAATGCTTTCCTGTGACGTCGAGATGGTGTTCGATTGAACAGGTCTGCCAGGGAGTAAAATGTAAAGTGCTTTGAGCATTCCCAACAACTGGATACGGTGATACATAAGAACGCACCTGTACTTTTACTTAGCAAGTGGAAGTGACGTTTCAACTGAATTTGTCTACGGCTTTGTATAGTCTCGCCCCTAAGTTGTTGGTGGTTGAGAACTGGTCGTTGGTAATCAATAACACCTCAACCAGCATACGAAAATTAAGAATCGCACCTACACAAAGTTCTGATGAGAACCCATGAATTGTTTTATATGTCCTAAACACTATTGACTTTGTTAATCGTGAGAGCTACCTCCACCACACGACTCCAAGTCTTCAAGAATATACTGCTGAAAAATGATACTTCTTATCCTGCAGTTTATATCGTCATTGTGGGCAAAACAATAAATAAAAAACACTAAATAAGTAATTAAAACTAAATAGAAACATGGCGTCCGTGAATAAAACAAAAATGGGCGTCTGTATTGTCAGTAATTGGATGACTGGGAAAGCGGCTCTCCGGAATACTTCTGTAGATCGACGTTCCGCGGATGGGTGTTCGTGTCCCTCTCAATTGCTTTTGGTGAAATACTGGGAATAGCGTCTAGATGTTATGTAATCGCATGAAATGCAAATGTTGTTTTGGTAAAATTATGTGATTTTAATACAACCAAAATAAAGTAGATTGGTGACAGAAACTTCTCACGGATTGCACGGTTTGTGGAAAACTATTTTAGCGTGCGAAAAATACAAATGCAACGTTGCACAAGTCTCTTAGACGACAGTAGTTTAGATGTCAACGTACTACTGACAACAATGCATGTAGTTTTACATGACCGGGTAAGTTATATTTGATACCGATGAGGTACCTTATAGCAATCATGAACTGAAAAAAAACCAAGATGCGAGGTACCAAATGCAAAAGTGATTGCGAGCTTTGGAGGACACGCGTTTTATTACCGAGAGTTGGCGGATATCCGTTCTATTATCTCTCTTCCCGCTAACACATGATAAAGATGACGTCACGCTATTATACTCCCACGTCCTTCTGTTCACCGGTATGATTCGTCCGGCCTTTTACGATTATAAATTGAATTAGGTATGTCCTGAAATAGCCGACAGAGGCATTAGGTAGCGCCATTAAATGGTGCGGCGCAGAGCTTTCGCAATATCGTCGACAGAAATGAAAAGCTCTATTTCTGCCGCGAAACGACGCAATGTGCCACTGTCGTGCTTTGTTGTCGACGGATATTGTGAGGGTGATGGGCGTGACTTTGGTGTGGACTGAAAGGACCAGACGTCGTATGACTGATCGGTTCACGCGGAGGAGTTGGGAGCCAATATTGCCAAGTTGCCCATTCGGTAGTAAGACGTCAAACGTGACTCGAATGGCAACGTCTTCTACGTGTGAAGTTGTGTCAGAATCTGCAATGAAACACAATTTCAAACGGTTCCAATAGTCCGGAGGATGCAATTATTGCTCCAATGATATCAATGGCTCCGACCATAGCAATGGTTGCAATGGTCCGGCGGTTGCAATTGTTCCAACGGTCTCAATGGTTCCGACAATTCCAATGGTTGCAATGGTCCGGCGGTTGCAATTGTTCCAACGGTCTCAATGGCTCCGACCATAGCAATGGTTGCAATGGTCCGGCGGTTGCAATTGTTCCAACGGTCTCAATGGCTCCGACCATAGCAATGGTTGCAACAGTTGCAACATTTCCAATCGCTCCACCTGTACCAGTGCTCCCACTGGTTTCAATGAAACTGATTATTCCATATGATATGTGTAATTTTCACATGATCTCTTCAGTAACATTTATACCCAACTGCCGACATAGCTATTTTTATTGGAATTTTACAGCGATTTGGTAATCATTGGAAGTGGTTTCAACAGGAAGTCTCATAAGGCCAACACTGTCATAAGAATAAGAAAACCGAATCTTTTTTAGACAGACGCCACTACATACATTGCACGTCTAGGTCGGTAGATTTCTCACAAGAGTTAATAGATATAAAATAATGCACATTCATTTGCACTGGTTTGAAAATATAAACAAACACCATATAATACATATTTCTTAATAGAACTGGTTAACATAATCATATTGTGGTGAATAAATAGAGATAAAGAAGGCGACAGTGAGACAAATAGCGCAAGAGGAGAGGACACGAAGCGCTCTGCAGTGGTGACTTCCGGGAACTCACGAGTATCGGTGAGATGAAACTAAAGCGGCCGTCTCACAGGCTATCTGCAGAAGACACGTCGCCGCCGGCAGTAGGGCGCTCGTCGGGAAATAGGTGTGTTAAGGCCGGGGTACACTGGCGCTTTTCCCCCGACCAAACCAGACCAGAAGCAAACTAAACCAGCTCCCTCCGACAGCAGTGTATTCACTAAGCCGACCGACACCAACTGAGCCATACTTGAAGCCGGCGTGACGTCATAATCACGAAAATTTGAAAACTTTCGAATACGCCAGACCGACGCCGACTAGTTCTGACGTAGTCGAACGTTTTGAGGTTTACGTGATTATGACGTCACGCCGGCTTAGCGTATAACGTATGCGGTGTCAGTCGGTGTAGTAGATACACTGCAATCGGAGGAAGTCTGCCGTTGTCTGGTGTGGTCTGGTCTGGTTAGGTCGGGCGAAACGTATCACTGTATCCCGGCCTTTAGATTGGAGACAGCTTCCTGCAACCTCTCAACGTACACATGTTCCTTTATGGTTGGTCTGATGTGCAAAAATGGTTAAATGGGTTCGGTTTAGGGTTAGATTGAAGGCACTTTTAACAAGATTGACATCTGGTGTTTGTTCGTGGAGGGGTAGCAGGAAGCGCTCTCCGTTAGAATAAACTACATTATTTAGACAGTCACACGCCACGTTTCATCATAATAATGTTCTATGTCAATGCTGTCATTCCATCACACTACATCATTTAAGGTACACAAAATGCATATTTGTTTTTAATAAATGTTGGTATTTACAGCTGAATGATAATGACACTATATGTTTCAAGCGTGTTGTATTCACACCAAAGTTTGCTGCAGTTTGGAACAATATTCCGACTGCTAAACGTGCCATTGAGCGCATATAATGGTGTAGTGTGGTGGATTGCATCGAGTTAATATGGAGCAATGAGGTAACTGTCGTTTAATTTATGCCAATCTAATATACCTTTACCCTCGTCGGAAGTCTTCGGACGAGCGTGAAGATGGACGTGACATCAACAACTAGAAAAGGTTGATCGACTTCAAGGTCTTCAACCGAACGCTCCACGCCAGCACCGTGACAAATGGCGAATTACTGAAGTGTCACTGCAGAAACGATCGCAGATCAGCGATGTTCCTGAAACGTCGTCTATCACTCGCACGAAGCGTATAAGCGATGCAATAACTCCGCAAGACACCGACGACAAACGCAGAGTGTTTTTGTTGCCGCAATTAACGTAAGCACACGGATAGCACTCCGTTGATGGCGGCAAACCATTAACAGATCAATTGCCGCCCAGAACACCGGCGTTTCGGAGTCGTTTATTTTCTTTTTGGCTAATAACAAAAGGCAGCACCATTTGTCTGCCACGATTCTTGATTGCCAGCTGATGTCGACGCGATTGCTGATCGGAGATTGGCACGCATCGAGCGGAGGTTCGCGCTAGTGTCGCTCGTTAACCGACACTCTCATATTTGTTGCACTGTCTTTGGTAATTTTTGTCAGAGTGGCCGCATATAAGTTAAGCCGACCGCTTTTGTTAATAGTATAATAGTTTTACTATTATAAAAAAAACATAAGAAACGCTGTCCTCAATTGGAATCTTCCGCACACGAAACGGTATACCAAGCATCCAATGCTTAAATATCAGCTATTAGCAGTACTGCAGAGGCCGGTCGGCCAAACCGCAAGTTCATTGAATTGAACTATGAAGCGGCGGCTTGCCAGTATCAAGTCCGCAAGTGGGACGACGTACTGCATATTGAGTGGACTTCCTGCTAATAATTACCACCCACCATTAATACGATGATACGGGTAGCGGAACAGATGATGTTGTTTCAGTATAAATACCACTTTTACGACGGTGTGTTTCTGCACGCATCAAGGAAGATCCCGTCGCCGGTGTAACTGATTTGTACCGACGCATAACATTTCCTGTCTAGCCCAATTTTATCCGCCGTTTCCTAAACGGGATGTCCGATTGCTCTTTGGCGAAGTAATAATTAAATTTACAATGTGTAATTTCAGTCCGAGTCTCCGCCAACATGGCTCCCTTAATATTTAATGCAGTTGATGGATTGCTTTGGCAATCACGAGTATTGCCGGCAGCAGGTAATTGTTCTATTATTCATTGCAATGTTTACGGATCTACCTGATATTGATCCGAGCATGAAGTGTAGGAAAACAGTCGTGCTTCATATGCCGACATTTTCCGGTACAAATGCACGTGGACAAACGCCGTTATCACATCGGTCGCAAGCAATTTATTCCATCAGGACAGAAGTCCGCGCTCCGTATGTTCAGGCATTGTCGTCGATCTTTCTGTTGTAGTTTTCGGTGACGTTGAAATGATTTATAATCAAACGAAGTAGATGTGTTTACTTATCGACTCCGTGTGGCGTCATATTCGAGCGTATTCGCGCGAAGGTCATGCATGCATGTGCGGGCGTTAATACTCGGTCGTAACGTTGCGGGCGCAAGGAAATGCCAACGCGATGCCAATCGCATTTGTGCATCTCATTGTTCATGCATTGACTTTCACGCTCGCTGCATTGACGTGCGTCGTTTTTCTGATTTGAGAACGGGAGGTTGGAAAGTCACTAGGAAACGAATGCTCTCCAATGTCTATCCACGATGGGACGCCGACCGCACGGTCCCATAAACTGCCCGCTCGGTAATTCCTCGCCTAGCCACTAAACACACTGCCGCCAGACATGAATACATTCCTTCCACCTAACGGCTGACTCGCTTTGCGAATCTTGAGCGACGCAAGAACCATTAGTTACCTGAGCTAGGCACTTTGGTGATGCAACATTGACGACGTCTGTGCCGGTTTTTGCAGCAGAGATCATGTCGTCTGTCCGTCTGCCGTGCGAAGCCAGCGCGAACTGTCTTAGACCGATTAATGGCGGCGACGTTGAGAATAGCTGATTGTGTGGAGTGCTGACAACGGCAGCAGTGGTTTTGAGTGAGGATCACGCTAACACGTCCTGTTACTTACACAGGCGTACATCACTGATATACACCCACGAAGCCAGTGTCTCGCGTCGACGACACCTCTGGGAAAACGGGGACATTTCGGGTCGTAATTTTTTTTCTTTAGGTGACGAGGCAGGTGTTTCGGATAGCTTTTGGAATGTTTTCAAAGTAATCCTAAAATACGACATGCAAAACATGTTGTTCTATGCTCTTATAAGAATATGTATTTGATCATATTTAATCACTACTAGCAACAATATACTATGAAAGATCTGTTAACGATACCACTTGGTTGCAGAATAATACATTTAAGCAATTTAACGTTTAACATGCATATTCTGTTTTATGTTAGTCATGCCTTGCGTGGCATTTATATATGCCCAGCAAAAGTGGTCCATCGTCCAAGAATACTAGACCGATGTCCAGTAATACTAGACCATTGTCGATCAATAACAGTTCGACGTTCAGCAATAATACAAATTTGTTACTCAACTTACACAACTTAATAATTGTCTCGAAGACCTATGTGAAGAAGTGTGAAATAGGTTATCCCTATGCCAACATTTCGAATTTGTAATTGGCCGACATGCAGGCGAGCCCGCACGCCTGCTCTAAACAAATCGTTACCTGAGTAAATAAAACACTCAGCGCCTTAAATAGTTAATAAGGAAAACTATGCGTAATTCGTAGCGTAGGCGATCGCTATTATAAACGTGTATTTCGGATGGCAATTCAATGATTCGTCTTGCGCTTTTCTCGTAAAACCATCTGAATTATTGATGTGGCTTTGTACGGCATCACTCGTTCGTGCGGCATCAGTGGCAGTAATATTACGTGTTTAGCCATGCGTGTCATCAATAGACATCGCGTGTGTCTTCGCGCATCACGCGAGGGCTTGTATTCGCACGAACGTGGAGCATAGTGAGGCGTCGTCTTACATTGTAAGATGACATGTGTCATCGATGAATCAAAAAAATCATCACCACAGTTTGGTAGTGTGCGGACATTTTATATATTATAGTAAACAGCAAAAACTCATCACATGAGAAAATTGTCGATGAATATTGATAGGGAATTAAAATCGTCCCAACGCCAACCAAATGTTTGCTACTTAAATGAAAAAAGAGAGTGCAATGTCTCAAAGCAACGATGTTACGACACGTACTAAAGACAAACAGGTACTCTCATTGTTAAGATGGTAATTTTCAAAGTAGATCTCATCGCACATTGACTGTGAGATATATACACTATTTATGAGTTTGCCTTTCCTTGGGGAGCGGCGCAACTGAGCTGGAGTTACCAAATCGCTATTGACGGCCGCGAATCCTCCGTCAGCCGGTCAAAGGGGTAATGTCTTACAGTCCGCGTTAGCCAGACTCGTTGTGGTGATGACATGACCAATTAGGGTTTTCAACATTTGTTGATCCCAGAGGTTATTATAATTGTCGCCAGGTTGCGCACAGAAAACGCAGTTGAACCATCAGAGTGTGTGTGTGTGTATGTGTGTGTATGTGTATGTATGTATGTGTGTGTGTGTGTGTGTGTGTGTGTGTGTGTGTGTGTGTGTTTGTGTGTGTGTATGTGTGTGTGTGAGTGTGTATGTATAACGTGACGGTTAACGAGGACTGATAAGAGATCTTTCGACATTATTGATACTATACAAGGCTTGCCGGTCACACGCTGGTATATTGTCACGCGTCGCTGACCGGCCCCGAAAAAGCCATATATAGACAGCGGGCCCTGTGATGACAACAATTTGTTGTGAAACGGATGATCTGAAATGCCTGGGGATATCTAAAAAAACGAAGTAGACTAACCAAATAGGATGGCCGTTGTGCAGGAAGGATGTGTGTGCGTGCGTGCGTGCGTGCGTGTGTGTGTGTGTGTGTGCGCGCGCGCGTGTGCAATTACGTATGTGCGTGTGTGTGAGTGTGTGTGTACCTGAGTAATATGAAAGACTATTTTTGTAATTCACATAAAATTTGATTAGATTTCAAAGGTACGTTTTGCCCAATTCATCACAATTAGTGTGTTGACAAAGAACACAGTATCGTAATCATATTATACATCAGTAACTCAAATCGCGTGATCTTTGTTACGCTACACACGCGCGTACGAAGATTGCCCGGAAACATAAAACGGTGCATGACCTTTATTAAAAGCACGTTTCCTATTTCGGTCGCTGGGCGTTGGCGTGACTATGACGTGCCGGAAAGAAAAGCAACACGTAAAGTGCACATCGCACCCGCTGCAATGGTGGCAATTAAGTAATGGGTGTAAAGGCTGATATGTTTGCAAACAGGAAATTAAACTGCACCGTTTGTGCTCACTCGGCGGCGTGCTGAGTTCATAACCCTGGCTAGCGGAGTGCAGTTCGGTGTTGGTAATGATTACGTGCACGGCCCAATTAGCATGTGTAAGCTGCGGCTATGGATGATGCTCTGTCACACCACAATAATATTCTTAAAGTCGATAGAGCGACCACGGTGAGGTACTCTGTTGCCAGTGAACACAGTATCATCGATCTGATTGAGTAAACGTTTCCGTGTGCCACTGTGCCGTAATTAAGATCAGAGACAACACTCGAATCGACAATAATTTCAAAGTGCAACAACTTACTTAGTGTTTTTGTGCAAACTGGTAGATAGCGAGAGTCGTTACGCAGACAGCGAACATTCTATGTTATTCATTAAACAAACAACATCGACCTGAGATTCCGTTATCATTCATATTTTAGAAGCTGTGCTTCCGGAAGTTCAGTGAACACTCGCGTGTTTATGGATATGTGCAACTCGTACAAACATTCGTACAAACATTCGTACAAACATTCGTACAAACATTCGTACAAACACAGTGATTAAACTGTGTTTCCATAGTCCGGTAAATTCACCGTTACAGTCTAACACGTACGCCCCCAAAACACTACAGCATGGTGATAAGACTAGTTTCAAAGCAGTATAAAAGTCACGGTGAAATGTAAACGTTATCATAACCGCCAAGATCATACGATTATGAATATCAACATTTACAAACATGAAAAGTGTGTATTGAACCTAAGTTAAAAACATTCTGGAGTGTCTTGAACCGGCGCCCTGCCGCGGATTCTTTAACGAGGGAGCTTTGTGATCGTCCTACGCCGGTTTACGTCCCTCCAACTCTCCATGCATAAATGCCAATTAGTCAAGCTGAGGCTACCTGTTACGCGCAGCAGAACGCGACGATTCCGAGAAGCGCATTAATAATGAAAGAAACACTGGAAATAATTTCCCAGATGGTGCGCGCCGTTCGCCGCAGTGCGCGGTGTTCACGGCCGCGCTCAAGACATTCTGGCTTGTCGCGAGCGAGAACAGATGGGGGCAGGCGAAGGCGGAAAGACGCGGCCGTGTCGCGTAATGCGTAGCGGCTCCGCCACCTGTCCCCATCCATCCCCGTCACTGACAACCCTGTTGCCCAAGCAAGAAACTTAGTTCTTGACAAATAAACCCATAGTATTCATAGGGTATATACACGCACGCACGCACGCACGCACGCACGCACGCACGCACGCACGCACGCACGCACGCACGCACGCACGCACGCACGCACGCACACTCACACACACACAAACACAGACAGACAAACAGACAGACAGACAGACAGACAGACAGACAGACAGACAGACATACATACATACAGACGGACGGACGGACGGACGGACGGACGGACGGACGGACAAACACTGACAGACAGACACACACACAAGCACACGCACAAACACACGCATAAACACACGCACAAACACACGCACAAATACACGCACACACGCACACACGCACACATGCACACACGCACACACGCACACACGCACACACGCACACACGCACACACGCACACACGCACACACGCACACACGCACACACGCACACACAGTGATACTTTATTCTCCATCCGCGCACGCCATGGGTCATTGCTGATAGCATCAGTCATAATATCAACTGACAGATCGTCTTAATAAAACGCTAACGTTAAACTGAGCCAATACTCTTGTTGACTTTCAAAGTTCGGCTGGTTTGGTTTTGGTTCGTGAAGTATAAGTAATTATCTGATACACATTACCGCACAGCCGCCTATGAAAATCGAACGGGTAATTATATTGGGATTATCTGCAGTCGCCCGTTGTCTTTGTTATGGGACGCGCATTTGTCTCACTGGTGGTACAATCAAGACCTATCATGCAGTTAGTTACTATAAAAAAGTACCACTGATTCAGCTAACTGCCATACATTGCGGAGGATATCTACTAGGGATAGTGTAGTCGTTATTTTGGTTACATCACTAACACGCAACATTCCGTCCACGAAGGAAACGCTGCCCTCATATCGTTGTGCAGGTTCATTCGCTGAACGTGTCGCTTCTGTCTGCAGGGGCCGGAGTTCGACTGGCCTCCAGGTGTGCGTGCCGTGGTTGACAGCTCCTTCCTCTACGGATACTTTCTTACGCAAATACCCGGCGGCTACCTGGCGTCCAGATACCCCGCCAACAGGTAGGGTACCCGGGGAGACGCTCCTCCACCGGGACGTCAACTCGTCAATTATGTTGTGATACGCAATTACTTTCCTTCCGTGATACTTAATGTTTGAGTGTATAACGGTTAATTTAATTACTTTATGAATGTTTGTATATTTATTTGTCTTTTTTGTTTGTTTCTCTTTCTGCCTCTCTGTCCGTCTATCTGTATGTCTATCTGTCTGTCTACCTGTCTGTCTGTCTGTCAGTCTGTCTGGCTGTCTGTCTGTCCGTCTGTTTGTCTATACGTCTGTCTGGCTGTTTGTCTGCTTGTCTGTATGTCTGTATGTATGTATGTATGTCTGAATGTCTCTGTCTATATGTCTGTCTCTCCGTCTGTTTGTCTGTCTGTCTGTCTGTCTGTCTGTCTGTCTGTCTGTCTGTCTGTATGTATGTATGTATGTATGTATGTATGTATGTCTATCTGTCTGTCTGTATGTCTGTATGTATCAGCCTGTCCGTCTGAATGTCTGTCTCTATGTCTGTCTGTCTATATGTATGTCTGTCTGGCCGTCTTTCTGTCTGTAGGTATGCCTGTCTATATGTATATTTGTCTGTCAGTCTGCCTGTCTGTCTGTCTGTAGACGCGCGTGAGTTTGTGCGTGTGAGTGCGGGCGGGCGTGCATGCGCGCGCACGTGGTGTGTGCGCGTGTGTCTGTGTGTCCTTGTGTCTGTCTTTCTGTCTGTCTGTCCACCTTAAGCAAACGTCTTTTAAACTGTTATTTTCAAACTTCTATTTACATATTGTTACTAAAGTTATACAAAGGGTGATTCCTATGATAGCGATCATGGCTGGCTTAATGATAATCTCCGTGACTAATTTTACATTTATTCCTGTCCTAAAATTCGATTACTATTTTTTGCACATGTCATGTGGTGTAATGCTTGGAAATTATGCGGACATTCACTAATATTTGCATTCATATTCCCAACAATTTTATATTCATGATACATGTATTCTGCGTATACACGTATTGTAATGTACCGTATCTTATATTACCATCCACAACAGTCATGTATATATATATATATATATATATATATATATATATATATATATGTATATATGACTGTTGTGGATGGTAATCTGTAAACGTAAAGCAATTTAGACGTAATTTATACCTATATCTAACATTGCGCTTAGACGCAGCGTGTGCAATTGTTTCGCTTGTGTTTTCAGAATATTTGGCGCCGCCATCGCTTGCACGGCGTTTCTTAATTTTTTTATTCCGATGGCGTGCAAGATGCACTACTTCTACGTCGTGATATTACGTATGTGCCAAGGACTGGTGGAGGTACGTATACACCGCGTCTGTTCGCACACCCCTTTCTCCCTAAAACACCATTGTTGCTATAAATATAAACAAGTCGGAAACTAGACATGTTCGGCCAGCACGACTTTCTGCAATTAGCATTTCACTCCATTATTAGTGTTTGGCCAACGGACAGCGCTGTAGCGTATATATATATATATATATATATATATATATATAATATTGCAGTTGAGCAACAGTCAGATCATTTTACCATCAGACCATCCCATCGCCAATATTCAAAATAAAGCTTGAAGACCGCGATTAGCAGCATCCGCCGGGTAGGTACTCCCCTGGGTTGAAGCATAGGTTTGGGACTTAGGATCAGCAGGATGAAACTAGTTTGGGCCATTTAAGTAAAATATGTCCCATATTTTTTTAATAGGGCAGTCTATTCCCTTAGATATCGAACTCCTATTTCCGGACATGTCCACCAAGGATCGGAATTGCATTATTTAACTGCAGTATTTTATACTACAGCGCATTAAATTAGTCTGCCAAACAGGGGAGACCCGACCTATTTGTGAACGGTGTAAATTGTAACAAGCGTTATATTGTAAAGAAAACCTAACCGATATCATCTAAAATGATGAGACATAAACTGTTAGGCAATGTTATTTTGCTATTATATTAATGTTGGTGTTAATAATGTGCCAACGTCACACACTACCTCAGTCTCCCCAAGCTCGGAGAAGAAAAGACACGATGAGAGAAAACCTTTTCGCGGGTCGTCGGCTGAAAGTCATTCTCAGCCATTTGTCACGGCCGCGTTCAAAATTACTTCTCTTTGATGCACAGCGATTTCTTCCGCTTCGCCCATCCGTCATTACTATTTGATGGAAGCGAATCGTGCGCCAGCTTCACGTGGGGTCTGACAGTCGTAATATCATCTATGGTAAACCACTTGTTAGCGTGCGAACCGAAGCCGTTCCCTTTCCTGGGTCAGAGAAAACAGGCTCTTGAAAGAAAGACCTTCCACATCTTATGCGCGACATTAAATCGACGCCCTCGCTTGAAAACGTACCAGACATTGCACACGTGTTTACACGTTAGGACAATTTGGGTTGACCTTTCGCCAGGTAATGGATGTTATTAGTTAGTTTGGTCAGAAACGGAACAATTGCTCTTTTCTTCACGCCTCCATAGGTAGTTTCTTGCGATTAACCACAGTTAACCTTTGATCAATGCCCACAAAGACGCTGTTTCTTGGTAAATTACACCAGTCAGTCTACTGCTTATGACGCGAGTTACCACAGATAATCATGGTATAGTTTAATTATCTAACGTACTTATTCCGGTCCCTAAAAATATTCTTCAAAACACCTGAAATATAAATTGTCTTGAGATTAGTACGCATACCTAAATAATGCACTGTCCTACAGACCTGGAATTAGCTTATATTTACGCACAAGCCAGTATTTTGCTTTGCTACATTGATGCACATAATTATGAATATATCCGTATATTCTGCATTTTGTTTTTTCTATCGTTTTGTTTGTCAATGCAAAGTACCTATCATTACTGGCGTTTTTATTATTATTAGTAGTATTACTGATATTATTATGATTACTAGCAAAATACATATGAAAAGGAAATGATAACTTTATAGTTCGTTTATGACTCTAGCTGATCGTCTTCATGATTAGATCAGAAACAAAATGATTAATTTCTCACATAGTTCAATATTGTGCGTCGCACTGGGCAAAGAAACAACATTGTGAATTATGTCTGCGTCCCGATCGCAAGAAATCGTAACTAGGTTCAAAAAGCCTGGCATCCACCACGCCAGACGTTGAGATTCAGCAGCTACTCCATAATCAAATTGAGACGTGTTCGCATTCGGCGATCAGGAGGCGATCCGTCCTTTGCAATCTCTTGCAAGTCGCGGCCTGGAGAAAGCTGGTCGCTCGTACATTCAAACTATGATCACGTCGACCAGATGGAATTTAATCAATCTCTCACCGCAGTCCGATGCTATCTGGTGATCAACGCAAAACCTAAGCTGCTGTAAATTACGTTAACCTTCGTGACACGTGTTCCGGCAAGAATGATCGCTTGAAGATGTTTGTTTATTAAGAGAGATGTCGCGCAGGAAGACTGTGTGAAGAAGATGCGGGTTGCATGTCGAAAAAAGCGAATACAGTGTTTGGCGTTTTAGCCGTAACTAGTGATGTAAGTGTTAGCGTATTCCACTGTGAACATACTAAACGCACTTGTATGAAATGATCTTGAACAAATGTTGTTCACTGATGGCGAATTCCAAAGGGCGAATATACAACACAAACAAAATTATTATATATAAATTATTAATTAATTAAATTAATCTCTCCTACAATATTTTGACCAGGTCTAGTCTAATTTCAATATGCATTAGACATATGTAGCTTGTCTGTCTGTCAGTCTGTATGTCTGTCTGTATGTATGTATGTCTGTCTGTCTGTCTGTCTGTCTGTCTGTCTGTCTGTCTGTCTGTATGTTTGTCTGTATGTATGTATGTATGTATGTATGTCCGTCTGACTGTTTGTATGTCTGTCTGTATGTATGTATGTATGTATGTATGTATGTATGTCTGTCTGACTGTTTGTATGTCTGTCTGTCTGTTTGTCTGTCTGTTTGTCTGACTGTCTGTATGTCTCTCTGTCTCTCTGTCTCTCTCTCTCTCTCTCTCTGTCTCTCTGTTTCTCTGTCTCTCCGTCTCTCCGTCTCTCCGTCTCTCTGTCTCTCTGTCTCTCTATCTCTCTGGCTATCTGTCTCTCCGTCTCTCCGTCTCTCCGTCTCTCCGTCTCTCCGTCTCTCCGTCTCTCCGTCTCTCCGTCTCTCTGTCTCTCTGTCTCTCTATCTCTCTGTCTCTCTGTTTGTGCACATGCATATTAATTTAATGATCCATATATTTATCAATTCTTTGTTTCACTTGTAAAAGAATAGTTTCTGACAATAGTGTTGTGCTTGCAGGGCGTCACCTACCCCGCCACGCACGGCATCTGGCGGTACTGGGCCCCGCCGCTCGAACGCTCTCGTCTCGCGACAATCACCTTCTGTGGTAAGTACCTCGTCTTGTCATCACCGCGAGTCTCCTCTCTCTGTCTCTGTCTGTCTGTCTGTTTGACTGTCTGTCTGTCCCTCTCTCTCACTCTCTCTCTGTCTCGCTCTCTGTCTCGCTCTCTCTTTCTCTCACTCATTCCCTCCTTCTCTCTCTCCCTCTCCCCCTCTCGCTCCCTCTCCATTTGTCCCTATATATCCCTCTCTCCCCCTCTCTCACCCGTTTTCCATATCTCGTTCTCTCTCTCACTCACTCACTCACTCACTCACTCACTCACTCACTCACTCACTCACTCACTCACTCACTCACTCACTCACTCACTCACTCACTCACTCACTCACTCACTCACTCACTCACTCACTCACTCACTCACTCACTCACTCACTCACTCACTCCCACCACCACCACCACTCACCACTCACTCACTCACCACTCACTCACCTCACCACTCACCACCTCCACCTCACTCACTCACTCACTCACTCACTCCACTCACCTCACCACCACCACCACTCACTCACCACCACCACCACCACCACCACCACTCACCACCACCCACCACCACCACCACTCACTCACTCACCTCACTCACTCACTCACTCCACCTCACACTCACTCACCACTCACTCACCTCACCTCACTCACCACCACCACCCACCACCACCACTCACCACCACCACCACCACCACCACCACCACCACCACTAATTCACCACTCTCCTCACCTCACCCACCCACCCACCCACCCACCCACCCACCCACCCACCCACCCACCCACCCACTCACTCACCACCACCACTCACTCACTCACTCACTCACTCACTCACTCACTCACTCACTCACTCTCTCTCTCTCTCTCTCTCTCTCTCTCACTCCTCCGTGCTGTCTTACAATTATCGAGCATTTGAATATGAACAACTATTGTACAAATAAGCTTTCCTCCTCTATCCGAGATCGTAAATACGCCACTGTTTCGTACAATATCACCTATTGTATGCATTTAACACTGCTGGATAGTTATGTTCGCACTGAGGTCGCTACATGCTTCAAGAAACCATAAACGCCTACCACCACAGGCAGAACGGACAGTATATACGGAACTGTATGTGGCGATGTTGACCATTGGGCTAATCCGAAGCTGCCGCCTATGCAATGTGATATCCCCGCGAGAAGGGTGACGGGAAGAGAAAGAATAACACTGGAAGACCAATATACAAGCCTGCCTCACCGCTGATGGCAGGAAGGAATGGGAGAGTAATAACAACTTCGCGACGGGTGTTAGACGTGATGGGTATACGGTGATGTCACTCTTACGCCGCGTCTCCCACGTCACGTCAACGTGACAGCGTCTGCGCCGACACGCCAGCTCTATCTCTCCGGAAATCGGCGCCGATCCTCGCGAATTAGATTAGGGACGCGCAGAACCGCTGAAGCGAAGAACTTCTGAGACATTAGCGTAATCCGACTTGAAAGAGACGCGACGAAAGCGGCTCGCGCGCAACGCGGGAACAGTTGTGACAAATAGAATATTCTGATTACTCGATATCGTTGGAGATTACTTCCGTATCGATTCGACGACATTCGTGCGGTTTCAGTTACACTGTTCGCGAAATGTCCGGACGAACAACAAACGTCTCGCGTCAACATATGTCGGTGCAAGGGACCATTCATTTACGAGCGCTGACAATAAACCCAATTTGCGGAAGTCTTTCCGTGAGCGATGATGGGTGATGGACGTCACAGTCGGCCGATTGCCCGCGACCAGAGCTCCCCGCTCTATTCACACACGTACTGATTAGATTTTCGGCGGTCAATGCGTTCATGTGATTATACGATAATCACGTCAAGCCACGGTTGTCTGTCAATCACGGCGCGCAGCAAGACCGCGAACACCGCGACGAAGTGGATGGAATTGAATCGTGCTATCGTTGCAACAATGACACGATGCGAGTTGTAATTAAACATTATAACCCCCAAAATACCCCCCCCGCGAATCACCTCTGCTTAACGAGTTATACATTGTTGTTTTTGATTAAATCGAAGTTGATTAAACGTCACCACTGGAAACCACGAAGTAGCACAGTGTCATTACATTACCTTTTAAACTTAATATTCAGATTGTAATTATCGGCTCAAATCATGAGTGATCATGTTTATTTATTATCGTCATTAGTGTCGTCGCCGTTATCATCGTCATTGTCATATTCGTCGTCGTCATCGTCATCATATTCACGGTGTGGTGGTGTCGTTGTCGTCGTCTCCACTGTCGCCGTCATTAATAAAACACCCATCGGTATAAATCAGTTTATTCTCATAAACACCAGTTCCGTCCAGGTCGGTAGTATCCTTTGCCACAAGCACTTGGCTCTGTGTCGACGTCGTCCGCTGTCTCGTAGTTCGCTTGACTATAACTATAAACGGTAGACAAATTTAACACGTTTCGCAGAAAAGATTTGGCAACCCCCATCCGCTCTATTCGCCTCCCTTCGGGTTTGCGCTAATGTAGCCTTAGCCTAAGTCGCTACAAAGTAAAAATGGATGCACAACGATGTTTATCAGCGCACCATATAACCAGGGTAATGTCTAGAATGGACCAATCGTCTCCGGTTTGTTCGGTTTGAATGATTATCATTTCAAGAACAGTGGTAATGCTTTATTAGTGTCCACTAACTACATTTAGAAATAGCAGTTGTTAAATCGAAAGAAATATACATTCTTCGAGCCAGTGCTTTTGGATTACACTGTGTCCACGTATTCGCTGTGGACCATAGGCAAATACATTCTGGTGTTTTCTGTGCAGGGTCGTACGCAGGCGCAGTGATCGGGATGCCGCTTTCCGGTCTGCTGACAGGATCGTTAGGTTGGGAAGCCCCGTTCTACGTGTATGGTACGTGCAGACGAGGGGTTGTGTTCATTGTCTTGCATATTCTGTCTGTTTATGTGTAATTGCCTCCCATTTCAACCGTATAAAAACGAACAGTTTCTAGTAATCATCTATAAAGAATAGCGTATGTTGATACTGTGTTTCAAATACCTAAAGCACTATGCGTGAGAATTATACTATGTTGTATAAGTTCAACTGAAATAGTGGACTCTTGCTGTAAGAAATATAATGAGACTTGGTCAACCTTAGTCACAATCCCATATATCATTTAAATAGCGGTACATAAAGTAGAATAGGACTATTATTATACAACAATGTTTCTTGTACACAAGTATTAGTTGGAAACATACATCGACTTTTCGAACTTGTTGAACATTTTCACGAATACAACGCATATTTGTTTAACGAAAGTGAGAACTATTGCAGTTAAGTGGGTATCATGACATGGCCACCGGTTGTGGAAGGGCGATGTTCCGGGTCTTACGTCAGGTTGACTGCGTGTGACAGGGGCTTTCGGACTCACGTGGTTTATCACGTGGACCTTCGTGGGCTACGAGAAGCCGTGCAAACATCCCCGCATCTCGGAGGAGGAGAGGGTATACATAGAGAAGAAGATCAACGAGAACACGTCGGTCATCTCTAACAAGGTATACACAATCGCCGTCGTCGCTCCAACTATGTTCTGTGTCACTCTCCCCCACCCCCTCTCTCTCTACACACACACACGCGCGCGCGCGCGCACACACACACACACACACACACGCACGCACACACACACACACACACACACACACACACACACACTGTATGTATATATGTCTCTGCTTTCGTGATTTCGTGATATCATATTTGCATAAGACCTATTTATTTTGTGTTGTTGTTATTATTATCGGTGACGTTGTGGTTGCTATTATTGTTATCGGTGACGTTGTAGTTGCAGTTATTGTTATCGTTGACGTTGTGGTTGCAGTTATTTTTATCGCTGACGTTGTGGTTGTTGTTATTGTTATCGCTGACGTTGTGGTTGCTGTTGTTGTTATCGTTGACGTTGTGGTTGCTATTATTGTTATCGTTGACGTTATGGTTGCTGTTATTGTTTTCGTTGACGTTTTGGTTGCTGTTATTGTTATCGTTGACGTTATGGTTGCTGTTATTGTTATCGTTGACGTTGTGGTTGCTGTTATTGTTATCGTTGACGTTGTGGTTTCTGTTATTGTTTTCGTTGACGTTGTGGTTTCTGTTATTGTTTTCGTTGACGTTGTGGTTGCTGTTATTGTTATCGTTGACGTTATGGTTGCTGTTATTGTTATCGTTGACGTTGTGGTTGCTGTTATTGTTTTCGTTGACGTTTTGGTTTCTGTTATTGTTTTCGTTGACGTTGTGGTTGCTGTTATTGTTATCGTTGACGTTATGGTTGCTGTTATTGTTATCGTTGACGTTGTGGTTGCTGTTATTGTTTTCGTTGACGTTTTGGTTGCTGTTATTGTTATCGTTGACGTTGTGGTTGCTGTTATTGTTATCGTTGACGTTGTGGTTTCTGTTATTGTTTTCGTTGACGTTGTGGTTTCTGTTATTGTTATCGTTGACGTTGTGGTTGCTGTTATTGTCACCGTTGACGTTATGGTTGCTGTTATTGTTTTCGTTGACGTTGTGGTTTCTGTTGTTGTTTTCGTTGACGTTGTGGTTTCTGTTATTGTTTTAGTTGACGTTGTGGTTGCTGTTATTGTTATCGTTGACGTTATGGTTGCTGTTATTGTTATCGTTGACGTTATGGTTGCTGTTATTGTTATCGTTGACGTTGTGGTTGCTGTTATTGTTTTCGTTGACGTTTTGGTTGCTGTTATTGTTATTGTTGACGTTGTGGTTGCAGTTATTGTTATTGTTGACGTTGTGGTTGATGTTATTGTTATCGTTGACGCTGTGGTTGCAGTTATTGTTATCTTTGACATTGTGGTTGCTTTTATTGTTATCGGTGACGTTGTGGTTACTGTTATTCACGTAGATATAGCATGTTGCTTGAACGTATTTTCGTTACCTACAATTATTATAATTCCATTAATGGAAACCCAGTCTACTGCAAGGTACTCATTAACTCAAACGGTCGAATTGAGGCAAAATGGAGTGAACGAAATGAATTTACATTCAAAATGTTAGCAGGTGATTTTAAAGTTTATGGACAAAACCATCCAGGACTAAACCATCTCTGATATTCTCCCTCTGATATAACCCATTCCGGAAAAAAACATTCCTCTCAACTGACAGTTGAACATTATTTGATATACACATGTTTTATTGGTGGTGCATGGAACAGGCCTACACACCGAGTTCTCTGTCGGTCTATTCATCATCATAACTCCCATTTGAAGCCGCTTTCGTTGAGTTGGATGGACTGTCGTTGACGCCCCAAGACCCCTACGCATCCTCTGAGAGACAACACCTTTATATCTTTAGTTTGAACTAACGTGACATAAACATAATGCCATTACGTCACAGTTAAATCAGACACACAAACCACGAAGTACCGAAGAGATCAACAAAATGTTCTCTTCGAGAAAAAAGATAAGCTGCTCTTTCTGGAACAAAATCTAACTGGATAATGTCAATTATTGGCATGATTGATGCGTCAAGAGCGGGGCCTAGATCGCATATAGTGCTGTTCAAGGATTATCGGTCATATTCACCCTGGAGCCCTAGACACTCTCGCATTTCCTGTGCACTGCCCAAAGTCAAAACCGCACGTTTTCCAAAGGTCCAATGTCTTGCCAGAATCTCCTCATCGCATGTTTGCGACAAACATCAGCAATGTCTTACCGCCGGCGGCGTTTGATTATTTTCCATGCCCACTTAACGGTTGATGGAAGCATCTCTTTCAGCCTGTTGCCGATAGAGTCGGTCGCAGGTGCTTGCGCGAATTTCACTAAATTAAAAGCCAATCCGGCGTTCGGTTTTTCCCGCACTGCATCATGTTAATTATAATTAATCCGGCAAACAGCGGAGTGGGGGTAGTGGCTTGGTGGCTTGACGGGCCGACCGCACGCACACAGCCGACATTAGGCTGTAAGCCGAGTGAGATCGCGTGCAGATCCGGTCTTGCGCATACAACGTTCCTCCAGAGATGAGCGCATCCCCTTTCATCATTTTACTTTAACGCATCCGTTTCATCAGCATTGGTAATACAACACCTGTATGCGGCTCTTTGGTAATACAGCACCTGTATGCGCCTCTTTGCGGTAGAACGCCCAAAGGTTTAGACGTGCGTGTTTTGTTGACACTTTATTTAGTGTAACCGGTGACGTCTACATGTTGTTCGTTTGCATAAATATATCATTTAATCGGTTGAATTTCCCTAAGAAAAACATGGTTGTGGTTGCGCCGTGACTGTCAATCGAGAGAACCCGGGCTCGTTGCACATGCTGTCGTTTGGAAACTTGGGCACTTTCGTTCACTTTACGTTGCGCCCGTTCACTAAGCAGTATCGACGAGAACATGGCTATAGACAGTGGTGGATATTTATATACGAATAGTCTTCATGCAATAACTGCAGCGTGGTTGAATGTACTCGGAGAAGTCAATATGGTGCTAGATTGAACAGATCTGCTAGAAAGTAAAACATACAACGCTATCAGCATTCGAAAGTACTGGTTCCAACGTTATATAAGAACGTACATGTTTTATTACAGATACCGAATGATAAAATAAAACATTGCATTTATTAGCATAAAAACATATTTTGTCACCGAGTTAGCAAAAAACAGAAAGAGGAACATGCGTAGGTGCGTAGGTGCGTAGGTGCACACGTTCCTGTGTGTTTATAGTATGTGTTTACATGCGGGTGCGTGCGTGCGTGCGTGCGTGCGCGCGAGTGTGTGTTTACGTGCATCAGTGTGACCCGCTTTTAGTTTGACCACTATAAAAAAATTGAATTGCTCTGTCACACACATTTGTTCTGTTTGCTGAAGGCTGGCCTATTCTGAATTGATGCTCCGTTTATACGAGTCATCTCCTATATGCTGCTCTTTTGAATACACAATTCGTATTTTATTATATCGTTTCATTTTATTTGTTTCCGAATCATGATGGTTTAGCTTTGCTACCTTTAATTAGTTATGTAACGCGCTTTGAACATAACATTATTATAGATACTGCATTTTAAATGCATTATAATGTTATTATTATCACATCAATCATATGCCTAATTCTTCGGGGGAAATAGTTATATTTTGCTGTGGAACACAGGCGCTTTTAGCGGTTTTCCAAACCTATATTACTTTCGTCAATGCAGGCGCACGTGTGTGTTGCTCTGTACTGGCGCCCTATTGATAAGTACCTTGCACGATATAATCGTATCTCACACACGTGTTGCTACCGCCCGCGGGTGCTCGCAGGTGTACGCAGGTGTCCGCAGATGTCCGCGTGTGCATGCTGCCAGTTAATCATTGTCGAAGTTCACTTCTCCCTCGCATGTTCCGTTACAGAGGTTCTATGCACCACGGCAAGGGCGGACCAGTACATCCTATGTTCACTTATCTCAAACACGCGTCCAGCCTATTCGCTCTCACACATTAAGGACTAATACGCAACAGCGCAGTGGTCATTTGCAGAGAGACGCGTAATTATGACGTGGGACGCCAGTTTCGTGTGGAAATGTCAGACACCTACATGCGATAATGCATCGATACGTTAACCTTCGTGTTCCTGTGATATATAACCGAGATGTGTTCGAAATAGCCAGAAATGACGCCCTAATGCATTAACACAGAATGAAGACGATAAACATGGAAGTTTGTTGGTCATACAAAACAAAGCTAACACTTACAATATTCAGTTATTTTGCAAGACTAAAAACAGCAACGGATAGTGCATGCAATTTGTAAATATAATTTTCCTTTGCCGATCATTCTTTAAACACACGCTATTATCATTAGCATGAAAATATATTTGTCAAATATATATCGTTTCCTCGTCAGTCTCTTAAATGTATAATGGAAATTATGCAAATAATACTTCAGTGCTGACTGACTGTGGAAGTGTTTGTAGAGTGAATATTTTTTTTAAACAAACAAAACAAAACTGTCTCAATAAGGTGGGTTACGTAGATGTACATCATGTTGGTCACCCTAAAAGTCAAAGGCTCCTCCTTGTCCGCCTGCAAATTGCCGTCTTGTTGTTCTGCTTTGTGGGTCAATATTGCTTCATTTTGTTATATTCGTATGTGTATTATATATCTACACGGTGTCTAACGAGTGCTTGTTGTGCGCAGTTGCTGAAGACACCTTGGAAGGCGTTCTTCACGTCACTTCCGGTCTACGCCATCATCGTGGCCAACTTCTGCCGCAGCTGGAGTTTCTACCTCCTCATTACGAGCCAACCCAAATACTTCAAGGACGTCCTCCATTTTAACATAAACAAGGTACGTGTTTTTATTGACCCCAGCTACAGCGTTCGAGTGCGA